>CABHPH010000538.1:72473-96468 GCA_902168325.1 Peromyscus nudipes | reverse complement strand
TTATACTTCCAATGTATAATGGCACAGGACATACATTACCTTTCCAAAACATAGGGAAGGTAGTATAGTGTGTGCCCAGGGCACAACAGAATTATTCCAAAACCCTTCACTTTAGTCTCAGGCAGACTCTTCAAACACAGGCAAAAAGAAGTCACATTCTTTACCAAACTATCACAAGAACAGTCTTTAGGCAACATACTAATCTTCTCTCTGAAACCTTTTGAGCTGGGCCACCACAGTCCACATCTTCCATGTTCCTACTAGAATGGCCCATTAAGCAGTCCTGAAAGCATTCCACTGCTTTCCTAACCCAAAGTACCAAAGCCCACATTTCTCCAAACGAAAATGTGGTCAGGCCTATCACAGCAATACCCCAGTCCCTGGTATCAACTTCTATCTTAGTTAGGGTTATGGCAACTCTTATGAAGGAAGACATTTAATTAGGTGGCTCACAGTTCACAGGTCCAGGCTGTTATCATCATGGTGGGGCATGGTGGTATGCAAGCAGACATGGTGTTGGAGAGGTCGCCGAGAGTAGTAGTACATCTTGCACAGGCAACGGGAAATGAACTGAACTACTGGGAGTGTCTTAGCATCGATGAGACCTCAAAGCCCACCCCCACAGTGACACACTTCCTCCAACAAGGCCACACCTACACTAACAAGGCTACACCTCCTAATAGTGCCACTCCCTATGAGCTTATGGGGACCAATTACATTCCAACTACCACAGTGGGTCTTACTCCAATCAGAGAGCTGTTGATCACTGCCAACCTGCGTGCGCCACTGCTTCCCCCTTGGGGTTAGTGTGCGACACCAGTCATTGTGCTTCGCAGGCTTTACCGTTGGGTGGATTGTTGGCTGCTTCCCTCCTCTGACAGCTTGCATGGTGCCTTCTGGTACCACGGAAGTGAGTCCTCAGGGGGGAGGACTCCAGGTCAGTTCTAGTTCAGGAGTCTCTGGAACCTGTGTCTAAAGTGCACTGTGTCTTCAGCTGGAGGGACTTCCCTTACACTTCTGTGGCAGCTGAGGACAATAGCGTTAGCCCGTAATGCCTTGGGAGTCTCTTGGACAGCCCTGGCCAATGACTCAAAAGAGGGTTTCATGCCTGGTGTTGGGTCTTTTTAGGTGGTCTTTGGCTCTTGAGGGAAACACTGTCAGTCTAGATGGGAAAATTTCATTTAAAATATGTATGTTTATTTATACGTAGATTTCTGTGTATTATAGGTTTTTTTTTTTTCTTTTCCTTTAGGTAGATAGCTAATAGTACAATTCCCTATGACCTTTCAGACATCATCCTTATTGTGATTTTACTTTTCTCCCTCTTTCTTCTGTACTTGGCTTCCTCTCCCTCCATGATTCAAACAACCTTCTGTGGTGGGTTGAATAAGGATGATACTCACAGGCTCATATATTTGAATGCTTAGACACCATGGAGTGGAACTCTTTTGAAAGGATTAGAAGGATTAGGAAGTGTGGTCTTGTTGGAGGAAGTGTGTCACTGGGTGGGCTCAGAGGCTTCAGAAGCCCAGCCCAGGCCCACTCTTGCTCCATGTGCTGCCTACAGAACAGGATGCAGTTCTCAGCTACTGCTCCAGCACCATGCCTGTCTGACTGTGTGCTGTCACGCTCCCTGCCATGATGTCAATGGACTAAGTTCCTGGAACTGTAAGCAAGCCCCAACAGAATGTTTTGTTTCTAAATACGAACTGCCTTGGTCATGATGTCCCTTCACAACACTAGAAAAGTGACTAAGACAACCCCTTCTTTCTCATTTCCCTCTTCAGATCACTTGTACCCTGCTGTTCTCCCTCTGTTACTTCCCCCAAGTACATTCCAAACATTTGTCCTTATACCCACGGATAAGTACAGCCCTCACCTCTCATCAAGGAAACTTCTTTTTGCAACAGAGACATCACATAAGAACATAACTAATCAAAATACAAAATTGTGGATTCCAGTCCCAACTGATAATCTACAACTTGACCCCTCCATTGTGGAAGAGGAGGCAGAAGGATCATAAGAAGCAGAGGATGAGGAGTTTGTAGTGAGATTGTGTTTCCTAGGAATGTCAGAAGCTACTTGCAAGAAGTTTCACTAGTATGGCTACTAATGTGGAAGGGAAAAAGAACACCAATTGGTTTTCTAATGCTAAATGGTCAGCCCTGAAAGCTTATATACAAGTAACATTATACAGACTGACCAGGTTATATATGTGTATTTAGGAATACAGGTACACACACACATACAAATATGTAACAATTAAAGAAGAGGCCATGAATTTGAAAGAGAGTAAAGAGGATACATAGGAGGATTTGAATGGAGGAAAAGGAATGGGAAAATAATTAATTATATGATAATCCCAAAAAATATTTAAAAATTGTATAGTTTATATGAAACTGATATTTTTTAAAATAAAATATACACTGCTGAGTTTCCACAGGGAAGAAGATTGTAGCTGCTGACACTCAATGTCATGATGAATATTACAGCCCCAAGTGCCATGGTCTCTCACTAGTCCAGTCTTTGTATGTATGTGTGTGCATGCACAGTGTGTGTGCATGTGTGTATGTGTGTGAGTGTGTCCACCTTGAGGCTACACATGTGTACATATTCTTATGTGGATGAACATGTGTGTGAAGGTACCCATGTACTGTTTGTGTGCAGAGAGATTAACATACGTGTTTTTGTCAATTACTGTCTACTTCATTATTTGAGATAGATCTCTCAGCAAACCTGGACCTTCACCAATTCACTTATACTGGCTGTTCAGGAGCTCTTGGGACCCTCTTGTCTCTGACTTCCCAGCACTAAGATTACAAGTGTGTAGTACCATGCCTCACTTTTAATGTAGATGCTGAGGTTCCAAACTGAAGTCCTCACATTTGTGTAGCAAGAACAGTCATCTCTCCAGCTCCATTATTTGCAAACTGGGCCTTCATACAATAATTTCTTTACCAGGCTCCTTAATTCTGCATATTCTTAACCCATTTACCACATGTACCAATATGAAATCTTTACATTTTGTTACTGTCTTTTCCTTCCTTAAAAAGTCTTAACAATAAGACTCAAGCACATCATTTGTGGTAGGCATGTCTTTTTGTTTGTTTAACCACAACTAGATTTAACAACTTTACCTAACCCCATAGACATGTTCTGTGTGTCCCACATAAGCAGAATTGACTTGGATAATTGGCCAACTAGAAGGTTAACATACTACACCTAAACAGAATCCATGGGTTATCTATGTCATGAGTCAAGTTTTATTCTTTAATAGAAACAGAGGATCTCTTTAAACTCCAAAGCTGAATGTGAAGTAAGACTCTAGATCATCATGGTAAAAAATCAAGAAGAGAGAATTTTATCCCAATTACATGGCAGATGTATTCACTTGTCATCTATGCCCCGTGTTCATCTCAAGAAGTATAAATCATTGTTCACTCTACTCCCCTAAGGTGCTTATCATGAGAGGTAATTTGTGAGGCTGCAAGCCCAAGTTGTATTCTGAGGTTAATCATTAACTTCCAGTACATACCAGGTCCGGTGGACTACAAAGACAGATGATAATATCTGCCTTTTGAGATTACTGTGAGGGCTAGAGATAATATTTTTTAACTATAGTAATCAATTAATGCTGATGGACATGACCAAAATTGCATGCCAAGAACAATTATGAAGATTCTAGAGTGTTTAATCTCTGCATTTGTTTAAACGTCTGGACTCTGAGTTATGGGACTACATTTGCTCAACTCCCCACGACCTCTCAGCCCAGAGGGCCGAGTACTGAAGAAAGCTACTTTTCCCAGGAAATTGCCCAGATACAAATATTCCTCACCAGCAAGCCTATAGGAGGAGGAGACAAATGGTCCTGAAGGTTGGATCAGCAGTCCATCTTGCTTTATGATTACTAACGTTCCCTGATAGGGTATTCAGTGTCTGAGTTCATGGTGTTTCTTGTCTTTGTCTTTATCCATGGCTCAAATTTTAACCCTAACTTTGCTCTTCACTGGTTTGGGAACACTGTTGCCTTGCCCTTCCAACTCTGACCTTCAGAACCATGTACCAGCTTATACTTGGTTTCATGACATACTCCTGATTTTGCTGTGTGTTCTGGTTGGAGACATGAATGAACTCAACCAATCCTTTGCCCTCGACTCTCATTAATAATCACACATATCCTGTTCTTTGTGGTGTGGTCACTCAGCTAGGCTCTTTGAATTCAAGCTGTTCTTCCTACTCTTATAATATGCAGAAAAATCTTTGCCTGCCTGTCATGGTGTCTCACTGGCAATGACAATCATCCAGTACTTCAGAGGACCCATATGCAAATCATCCAGTTCGCTGGTAGATGTACACTTTTGGTATATTTGGGGTTTCAAATGTTGTCCCTGATGTCATTTGACTTTTGAAAGGAGAATGAGTGGTAAGGATAGACTTGAATTTAATTGCTTTTAATCACATGTATATTTGTATCAACTTGCATAGAGGACTTGAGACATTATAGAGAGTAAATAAAAGATCTTATTATATTTATTAACAATAAGGTTTAAACAAGGAGAGAAAAATACAAAAATAGCCATTCCAGAAAAAAATAACTGAATTAAGATTCTAAATTAAGAATATAGGTTAAGTGGAATCACTTTAATTAAAACTTCAATGTTTCTCTGTTTCCTTGGAGCCAAAGCCAAGCACCATTAACTCTTTAAATCTAATTAAGAGAAGATCACAAGACAGAAAAAATGTCCATCTCCAAACAAAGCAAACCCTTTTGCAGGATTTTTTATATGCTGAACACTGATTTCATACATAACACTAGATAAAACACTTTGCCTCAGTCATGATTGCAGAGATTAAAACTAACACAGGCAAGATGAAACCTTTATCTCATACTGTGTGAGGCTCTATGTTAGAGCTTTAAAAGATTTTTACATTTCATTTGCATCTACTGTATATCTCTGGGTGTATGATATATGTTTGTGGCAGTGCCTGGGGATGCCAGAAGAGGACATCATATCCCCACGGATGGAGTTACAGATGGTTGTGACCCACCTGACATGGGTGCTGGAAACTGAACTCTGGACATCTCCACGTGCAGCAACTGCTCTGAAACACTGAGCCATCTCTCCAGCTCCCCTCTGTTAGTTTTACCTTGGCTGTGTGGGGTCATGTAAATGGTATTTCACAGACCTGATGTATCTGAAATCATGACTATTCCTCAGTTCACCTTTACAACATTATGGCCAGATACTTTCTTTCCTTATCACACACCAACACTCCTGGCTTGTAAGATTTTATATGTATATCTCAAACACCAGGGGACCTCAGACACAACACCAAGCTCACAGTCCATTAACCAATGTGCAGGAAAATGATAGCACAAAGCCCATCCACCCTCCATTTGAATACTAAGCTGCATCCTTCATATCTCCATGGCTGGTACCCTCATCAGGATGTAACACAAATGTAGCCCCACATGACATGCTTCTCTTATTTGGGGCTATAGCTGAGTTATGCATTTCATCTACTGGAATAGCTATTTTGTCCAAGCAACTGTTTAAAACTCCTAAAGCAATTGGTCATTTTTTTTTTTTAGGAATATGGGAGGATGTTTAGGAAGCCTTCTCAGAGAGAGTGATTCTGAATTGAGTATAAAAAGGCAAATTAGGTAAGATGAGGTGGAGAAATGATGGGAAGAGAATGAAAATGAGGTGCAAGCAATGTGGTAGGGTGTGTGTGGAAGTGGAAGCTGCTGAGCACTGAGGGATGTGTAAATTCCCTTGTAATGGTAGAGCGTGGAGTATAGAGGTCGGGTGAGGGAGCTGTTCTCAGAAGTCAAAACCACTAAGCCATGGCAGGCTGTAGAGGTCAGTTCTGAGTGCTACAAAGAAAAACTGTTTTCTTCAAACAATTTCAAAAATTATATTTTCAAAGTATTACTCTGAGAGTCGGAAAGATATCCCTATGAGTAAAGACATTGGTTTGTAAGCTTGAGGTTCTGATTTCAATTCCCAGCACCATGTGAATTTCCAAGTGTAACATTTGTGTCTCTAACCCTGGTTCTAGGGGAAAGAAGACAGGTGGATGCTGAGGGCTCACTCCATAGTCACTCCAGCCTAAACATTCAACTCCAGGTTCAATGAGAAACCCAGTCATAAAATAACATGGAAAAGAGTTGAAGAAAAATCCTAATGTGGACCTCTGGCCTCTAGACATGTCCAAACAGGAAAGAACCCACACAAAAATATATACATAGGCATATAACACAAACCACACACACACACACACACACACACACACACACACACACACACAGCATTAAAAAACCAAGAAAATGGCCGAGTGGTGGTGGCACACACCTTTAATCCCAGCATGCAGGAGGCAGAGGTAGGAGGATCTCTGTGAGTTCAAGGCCAGCCTGGGCTACAGAATGAGTTCCAGGAAAGGCACCAAAAGAGAAACCCTGACTTGAAAAACAACAAACAAACAAAAAACAAAACAAAAATACCAAAATACTATGACTATGACAGTAGTTAAGATACTGGATTACAAAGGGCATGCACATGGGTAACAGCAGTTAAGAGTCACTTGTACAACTGCAACAGTCTCTGTGATTGTAAGCCAGATGGAATTCCATTGCTGAGACCGGAAGTCTGAACAAGCCCCCATCCCTAACCTAGAAGCTATATACAGTTGAAAGCCTCTCACAGAGGAATGATTGATTTTGTTCAATGGAGGTTCACTGGGTACAAACCACACATAAGGGCAGTCCCATGCCCAGCAGTAAACGTCCAACACAAAATGAACTCAGTGGTTCTTTTGGAGTGTTTTGTTTTATTTTGGTTTTGGTCACAATGCTTTGTCTGGGCATATGTGCAGATCTTTTGCTTATATATTATAGATTCCGATGGTGTTTTCTGTGTGTGTGTGAGTGTGTGTTTTCTGTGTGTATGTGTATGTGAATGTGGGTGTGTATGTGGGTGCGAATGTAGGTGTGTATGTGGGTGTGAATATGTGTGTGTGAATGTGGGTGTGAATGTGTGAATGTGGGTGTGAATGTGGGTGTCTGAGCATCCCCTTGTGTTTCCTGTGCTTTTCCATTCGCTCTTTTTTTCTGTGTGTTTCTTTTGTCCTGTTCTGGTTTGTTTTTATTTTATTTTATTGTTTTTAGATATCTATTTGAATTCTAATGAGAAAGGGTGTGGATTTGGGTGGGTGGGGAAGTGGAAAGGATCTGGGAGGAGCTGAGGGAGAGAAAAACCACAATCAGAATATACTGCAGGAAAAAAAACCCTATTAAAGAGAATGAGTCAGCTGTAATAACCTTTATCAGAGCTTATACAGATAATATGGAAAGCACTCGTAGCATGGGTGACCTTTGGCTAGGACCGGGGAAGGGACAGTCACTGCCATGAGTGAGAACATGGGTATGTGGTGAAGACTTGATTTTAGGACTACCCTGGAAGTGGGTGGCCTGAGACAATGTGGTTGCCAAGAAGGAGTAAAGTCAGCTTTGGAATTACCAGGCTTTGCAATGCAGAATGACTTCCACTGGATGGGGCTCAGGCATTAGCTCCATATGTAGCCCAAAGTGAACAAGGAGCCACCTGAACTAAAGGTGCTGCATGGGCACCATAGCCTTCTAGCTAATTGTAGAAGGCAAAGTTTCATAAGTGAAAAATATCACACAGGAGGGTGAGAAAGGAGCCCAAGGCAGCATTCTGAAGATTATCAGGAGTTTGGGAGAGGTCAGAGATCAGAGAATGCAGCAAAGATGTTTTTGAGTTATCACAGAGAAGAACCAAAGGAAAGCTGTGAAACATGGGAGGAGCATGTGGACAAGGCGAGAGTCCAATACTTCTGACACGCAACACAAGAAGAAAACACTCCCTGATTTGGTACGGGGTAATTTCTTAACAACCTTGGCAGAATCTCCAAGTAGGAAGGAATTCTACTTTTATGTGAAGAGAAAGAATCTGGGTATAACTGAGGGAGGAATGAGGTTTTAAAAAGGGCAAAACTACTTTGAGATTTCATCTTACACCTGTCAGAAAGGCTATAAACAATAAAACAAGTAACAGCTCATGTTGGTGAGAATATGGAGTAAGGGGAACACTCCTCCATTGCTGGTGGGAGTGCAAACTTATACAGCCACTGTGGAAATCAATGTGGCAGTTACTCAGGAAGATGCAAACTAATATATCTTAAGATCCATCTATACCATTCTTGCACGTATACCCAAAGATGCTTCATCCTACCAAAGATTCTTGCCCAACAATGTTCATTGCTGCTCTATTCATAACAGTCAGAAATTGGAAACAACGTAGATATTCCTTAACAGATAAATGAACAAAAAATGTGGTACATTTCCACAAAAGATTATTACTCAGCTGTTAAAAAAATGAAATCTTAGGGGGGCAGTGGTGGCGCGTGCCTTTAATCCTAGCACTCAGGAGGCAGAGGCAGTTGGATCTCTGTGAGTTCAAGGTCAGCTTGGGCTACAGAGTGAGTTCCAGGATAGGGCCCAAAGCTACACAGAGAAACCCTGTCTTGAAAAACCAAAAAAAAAAAAAAAAATCTTGAAATGGATGGAACAAGAAAAAAAAATCATCCTGAGTGAGGTATCCCAGACCCAGAAAAACAAATATGGCATTATTTGCTTATATGTGGATATTAGCTGTGAAGCCAATGACAAATATATTACAACCCACAGAAATACAGAGGTTAGGTGTGGAGTGAGGGACTTGAGGGGCAAAGACGAATCTTGTTAGGAAAGGGAGATAGAAGCAATATAGGATGGGGTCAGGGTGGAGCTGGAGGTTCAAGAGGGGAGTGGGAAGAGGGAATGAGGAAGGGACTATGGGGGAAGAGCTAAACCGCAGGGCCCTTTGAGGGGTAGTATGGAAATCTAATACAGTAGAAGCTTCCTAGAATATATACATATATGAAGGCAATCTAAAAGAAATCACCAAATAATGGGAGAAACAGAGTCACAACCAGGCATCTCTTGTCACCAAATGAAGCTTCCAGTACCAGGATTGGGTTACATCTAATTGAGTTGTTAGCCAAGTTGTCCAATGGGAATCCCCACACAATCCAGGCTGTTGCCAAGACTATAGGTTGCCCTCCACAAACTGACAGCAAGGCCCCACTGCTGAAGACAACACCTACACAACTCATTGCATATGGAGATGTTGAGCTGGTGCCTACATAAAATCTGTACCCTCTATGTTCTAGCATTTTTGGTACAGGAAGTTACTTTCCATGCTACCAAAAGAGAGACATAGACACCAAGCAATCCACGAAGCCTTTGATCTATAATGGTGTCCTGCCTGCAAAATATTCTAAGGCAATGGAATCCCAAAGCTTGTGGGAGTAACCAACCAATATCTACATGAGTTAAGGCCCACTCCACAAGATGAAACCCGTACAGGACACTGCTTGGGTGACCAAGAATCTGAGACTAGATAGCTCAGGAACCTAGGGTAAAATCAAGTACTACTGTTAAAACAAAATGATAAATGACTCCCGATGACATTCTGCTCTCAGTCTTCAGAAAAGCTTCCTCTTATAGCAGATGGGAACAAATACAGATACAGAGATGTTACTCAGAGAGTGAGAGACAGAGATGCTGAAACACTAAGCCCTAAATGGAAAGTCTGCATCAACTGCCTCGCCTTAGGGCTCAGTGAACCTGCCCTACACCCAGCCCTCACCTCCAGGAAGAGGAGGCAAAAAGAGTGTAAGAGCCAGATGGGATAGAGGACACAAGAAAATGAGGCCCTCTAAAAAACATGGTCAAAATATGATCAAATCTCATGAACTCACAGAGACTGAAGCAGCCTGCACAGGTCTGCACCAGGTCCTCTGTGTATATATTATGACTTCCAGCTTGGTGTTTTCTTATGGGATTCCTGAGCATGTAAATAAGTGAGTCTCTGATTCTTGTGCCTTCTGTGGGGTTCTTTTCTTTCTGTTGGTTTGTCCTGTCCAATTCTAACGTGTTAGTTTTTGTTTTATCTTATTACATTATATTATAATCCCTGTTTGTTTTCTAATGAGAGAAAAAGGGGAGCGGCTCTAAAAGGGGGTTGGGGTAAGGTGGGGAGGAACTGGAAGGAGTGGAGGGAGGAGAAACCATGATCAGGACATATTATATGACAGAAAACAAACCTAATTTCAATAAAAGGAAAACGAAGGAAGAGGAGGGGCAGGATAGAATAACCCAGGTGTGGAGTTTAGTCAGATAAACAGAAGACAACAAGTTTGCCCCTGAGCAAACAGCCAGGAGCTGGGATAAATTCCCAAATTTCTAGGTGTGATTAAACTGTGAAGGACCCTCAACTAAGAATTTGATTTGTTCTGTGGAAAAAAACAGAACGCTGAATTCCTCCCTTCACTGCCAACCCCCTCATGCTACAATTGTGTGTAAGATGTGCAAACTTTGAACCTCAGCTCCTTTACCTCCCATGTTAAATTTGAGATTTCATCTGCTGCTGCAATCTAGTATCTGCAAGCACTCACCCATCGTCATGGCTCATCAAAACAGACTTAGATCTACAGGGACCGACTACCTGTTGTTACATTTAGTCCTACGGCTATGGTCAATGAAGCGTACCAGCTAATGCTTTCTGAGTGCCTCTCCCTGTCACACACTCAGGACTTCACCTGGACCAGTGCTTTTTCTCATGGGCTCCATGCTGATAAACTGAGCTATTTATACTTAAATAACTAGATCAGATCACATAGTCTGTATATATAACCTTGTAGTAAAGTTAATGTTCTTAGTTTGAAAAGAGGGAACAGATACTTTCCCAATACATACTCTTCCCAGATTACACTCCTCAAGTGTCATGATACATATTCTTAAATGAGGAATGTACAGTTAACATGTTGCATTTTCAATTACACAACTAAAACTCTCTCATCCTCAGCATGTCTACTTTGAATAAGTACTCTGTCAGGAACTGATGGAGTAGACATATAATAGCTAAAAATCATTGGTCTGAGCCATGATTTACTGGGAATCTGTTGTATCCTGGTTATGAATTTAATGTCTTCATTTTAAAGTTTATCTTATGTGGTGGTTGTTATACAATGAACTATAAAGTCAGCTAGGCAACACATGAAAAAGTAATTGCTCTTTATATTGGGTTTTTAAATTTGATATTGTATATAACAAATATTTCATAAGTAGAATAAGAAAATGCCATAAAAAGGTAAGTTATATAAAGATAACTTCTCCTCAGAGACAAAGGAGAAACAGCATTTGCCATGTATGGAGATCATGTGAACATTTCACTATTTGGTGTTTAAGTCTACATAAGAAAATGAGTGCATTTTTTTGTGTATGTGCATGTGCGTGTGTGTGTGTGTGTGCGTGTGCGTGCGTGTGTGTGTGTGTGTGTGTGTGTGTGTGTGTGTGTGTGTGTGTGTGTGTGTGTATGTGGTCTATCTGTTCTAACCTTAGGCACAGAAACTGGACACCGTTACATTGCTATTCAAAGGAATTTCTCATCACTCCATGGCCCTTAAAGAACCTTTCTTGTTTGATCATTTAGCCCCAGCACCCATACTAGGTCTCCACACTTTGTAGGCATCCATTTTTATAGAATAATATACTCTTTTATGATGGTCATACTCATGTGTAATGTATCATTTTTCTGATATTATTAGATAGAGATAAAAAGGGAGAGATGGAGAGGACACAGATTCGGAAAATCACAGGAACAAAACAAGTGCATTAAGATTGCACAGTTTTTCTATGGTGTGCCCAGAACTGAGACCTGAATCTTTCAAAACTGTCAGCCTTCACTTCCTGAGTCTGAAGACTGAGAAAAAAAATGTAGAAAAAGTAGAAAAGATTCTCAATGTGTTCCTGATTCTTGAGTGGACAAATGCTACTAAATTGATCTTAAAACTCAACATTGGATGAAAACTTGATAAGTAAATTCTTAATCTTTTTCAAAGCCCACACAATGGGGATGAAGAGGCAGAAGAAATGTGCTTCTTAAATTCAACTTTTAAGGACTAAATTTAGCGCCCACCACACGAAAGTGCTTAATATTGCAGGGGTGATGAATTTGATAATGACGGAGAAATGCCATCAATCTGACAAACTAAACAACTTCTTTAACCTGACATGGACCCGTTCAACACATCAGCTGTCACCTGAAATGAATTCTGTTTCTAATTTCTCTTCATAAATAATGCAGCTAATTGAAAGGTAGTTACAATGAAGTCTTTAACTTCCTTCTCCAATATGAAGGCAATTTTTCTGCATTTCTTAGACGCTTCTACTCTTCACATGAAATGAAACCCAGACATCATCAGAGCACCGAGAGAAAACAAAAGAGCCCATTGTGTGAAGGCCAGCCCATCTGACAGTTTTCTCATTTTCAATTTTTAAAATTCGGCATTATCTTAAAATACAAAACTCATAAAAAGCTCATGTAAGAATGTTTAAGCTCAGAGATTCACTAAGGCTACTGCTTTTTAAGCTTCTTAGTTGTGCATCTATATGATCCTTGTTGTCCAATGTTTACATAGTCATAATTAATTATAATATAACAGTGATATTTAAACATTCCTAACTGAAGTGTAACAATGTGATATCCACACAAAACTTTACAGTAGAGGATTCTTTCCTTCTCTTTCCTTCATTTAATGGAAATAAAGAGGAGATAATAAATAAATATACTTCCTGACTATTCCAAGGAAGTAGCATGGAGGTATGACTGTTTTGAAGACTGGAGGAATTAAAAACCTCCTTTTTCTGAGGTGTCTCATTGTGGACATCATTTGTTTATTTCTGGGGGGAAATATTAATAGGCTTACACGCTGAAGGTGCAAAGGAGAGAAAGTGATCTATGGAAGCATTTAAGTTTTCAGTAACTTAAGTATTTCATCTCTCTGAGAAGACTGATTTCAGCAAATACATCATTATAAATGGATATCTGAGATGAACATCTTTCCAAGGCTGGTATTAAAAATGGAAATTCAAGACAGATTTTAAGTGGTAAATGCCAATTTACATTCAAAGCTTTACAAGTTACTAAAAATGTGAATTATATAACCAAATACTAAACGTTTGGGTGATTTTCATTAGTATCTGTTCCCTAGCCATTCAAAGAGTCACTGGAAATAGATGCTGTCATCCCATATTATCATTATGTAGGTTCTATTATATCTATCAATAATGAGACAAAAAGTGCACAGAGATGCTATAACAGAAAATATTGCCAAAGTCCTTAGGCTTAGAGCTCTGGAACAAGTTCATATCTTTCCCTAGTAAGCAAATCCTTCCGGGTGAAGTTCTAATATCACTTATTATTTGGTGTTAAACGTTTAAATAATCCTTAAGAGTGGACAAGGCAATAGTCTAAGTACCTCATTGGTATTTGCTTATAGTGAAAGTAGGAACAATGGATGTGGGGTAAAGGATAGGCAAATGAAGGAGAAAAAAGAAAGAAGGGAAGAACAAAAGAAAAAGAAAGAGAGAGAAGAAAGAAAAGAAAGGAATTAAGGAAGGGAGAAAGAAAGAAAGAAAGAGAGAGGGAGGGAGGGAGGGAGGGAGGGAGGGAGGAAGGAAGGAAGGAAGGAAGGAAGGAAGGAAGGAAGGAAGGAAGGAAGGAAGGAAGGAAAGAAAGCAAGCGAAGATGCCAGATGAACAATGCCAGAGCCGTTCTCACCAGAACAGCACCGCGATGCAGACACTGACAGTGTGCTGCCAAGAAGCCATGGGGAGATTCAGAAAAAAAGACAGTGGTCAGCAGTGTCAAAGGCCAAATGGGAATGTAAACGACGTGCCTTGGATTTGACAGGACATTATCACTGCCTTTCGTCTGACCTGAAAGGCACACTGCTTGTATACATATATAAGAACATGTATATAGGAATAAATATGTTATATATATATATGAATATATACACCTAACAAAATATATGTGTGTGCTATGATTTACAATTAAAAAGCATGAATAACATGACATTTGGGAGAATGCCTTTAGCTGGAACCACAGAGAAAATTTAACAAGGCCGATGACATTTAATGGGAAACACAGTAAGTAGAGTTTTGGCAGACAGACTTGGGGCTAAGCTATGTCCTACATTCAGAGGAAAGTGCAGTGCAGAAGGAGAAAAGTTGACAGAGAATGGGGATAGTCAAGCTTTGGGGAGCCTGTCACAGACTGCTGAGGGGAGTGGTACATGGGTACTACCAACTAGGTTGATAATATACTGGTGGTTCACATTATCAATAGCCATTGTGAAAGTTTTATTCACTAAAATGGGCCGTGAATTTGATTTAGCAGTGTCTTTGTGAACTATGTTTCATTTATTCATTTGCATTTATCAGAAATTTAAAGAAAATGCATCTGAAGTGAACTTGAGTAGATTTTTCAGAGAACTCTTTTCTTTCTCCATGAAAGTCTTTGACCTCTTTGGCACTGAAACTTTTTATCTTTGAGATAGGAGAATGGGCTCCATCACTCCTCAAGTTCTTCCTAAATACAGCTCAATGATATGGAAAAAAATTGTTGTTTTTTTAAAAGTACCTAAGTATGCATATATAATCAAATCATTTAAGTACTCACTGATTTTTTTTATTATTATTAAACTAATCATGAATTCTTGCATTCTGTTTTCATGCTTGGGTTTTTAAAAGTTGGAGTTCTTTAACCATTTTTGAATAAAACAAGTTATAAAATGTTATAGATATGCACAATCCAGTAGAGGTTTTTCCTTAGCAGATGTCTTATAATAATTTCATAATTTTGTTAAGTCTGTAAAATTTTAACATGTTAGTGTTGAAGTCATTCTAAGAGTGATATATCCATTTCTACATCAGAAAGCCAGGATGTAGAGAGATTTGGTGACTTGCTGCAGGTCACATGCCCACATATGTTACAGTTGTGAGTCTATATAGACAAGACCTGGCACACAAACTCATGTGAGCATGGATACCTCTGCTCTTTTTAAGCTTGCTAAAATTTAATCTCTGTTTTTCACTTTTTTCCCCACTCATCTTGTTAGCTCTGCGAGTATCTAGACCTCACTCCTGTTGCCTTTCCCATGCTGTGTCTAAACTCTCCCACTAGCCAATGGCTTCATTTGCTGAGATGCCCTCATATACGGTGCCTCTCCTCAGAGTAGCCCCTGATACTGTTTTCAGAAAGGTGCAAGGTGATATGGCATGGGACATGTGCTTCTTAAGGACATCAGGAACTTAGTGTGTGTTTGGGGGAGGGGGCAGCGCCATGTGTATGCACAAGTCTATGTGTGCATATGGAAGTAGATGTTCATCTGTATGTCTGTAGGACAACCTCTGGCAATATCCTCAGAAACTCTGTCCATCTCCTTTGAGGTAGGGTCTCTCATTGGCCTAGAGTCACCAACTAGACCAGCCCCAGTGAGCCCCAGGGATTATCCTATCTCTTCACACCTCTTGCAATGTGAATTGCAAGCATGCACCACCACGCCACAGATTTCTAAATGTGTTCTGGGGATTTCTCTCTGTGAGGCAAGAATTTAGTGACTGAGCTCTCTCCCTATACTGGAATCTTATTATACAGAAGATCAAGGAAGGAACAATGACTGAACAGCTGTGTCTCATACATACAACAGTAGTATAGGACAGCACCATGACAATGATGTCACAAGTTTCTCCTTGATATATGCTTTTAAATAAATGTTATCAACTATAGAAATGTGTTTGGGATGTTTTGGGGTGTCACTAACACATATAAGGATTTGAAAGAAATTAAAAACTTGCTCAAACTGCTCACTGAAGCTACATATTGTATTTTGTCCGCAACCCAAACAAACCTTTGTTGGAGCCAAGTCGCTGATTCATGAAACTTCCTGTTACTTTTGGCAGCTGTTGAGAACTTCTTTTATACCTGTCTATGTGACCTAGTGATCTGGCAGAGGCTGACCTGCAGTGGCTATGTATATATGATGACAAAGCAGTGCTCTTGCAGACTAGGCCCTGAAAGAAGTATCTGCAACTCCATGTGGGGTCAGCATACTTGCAATAGCACAAAAGCTCTTGCCCAGATGTATGACTGACAGACAGATGAACATAACAAAGTAAAGGAAGGGACCTAAGTTCAAATACACTGAAGTCCTCCAGCCCGGTGTTTTATTGCTGTCTGTTCTGTGATCTTTGAGTTTCATGACAAATGTCTACACAACCCCAGACACCTTTCTGTCTTCTTTGAGAACAATCCCCAAAGAAGCTGGAAATGGTGGATCCCATCAATAAGTAACCCAAGCCCTTAAGAGGCTGAGGTAAGGGGATTTTGAGTTCAAGGCCAGCTTTGGCTATATTATAAAAATGTGTTCCAAAAATAGAAATGAGCCAATTCAACGGCTCTGTATTAAGACAAATTACCTTCCTATAGACTAATCCCAGACGCAGACCACTGTGGGCCACTTCCTTACAGGGTTCTTTCTGTAGAAATAAGCAGTTGTCCTGAAGGCTCCATCTTGACCTTTAAACACAAAGCACTTTCAAAGAGAGTCTTCCTGAACCCTTTCTCAAGGTTGATGTGACTGTGCTGTCAGAGCTTCCTAATAGTCTCTCTGTAACCAAATTTCCTTGTGTGTGCACAACAAAGACATCAAGACAGCAAAGTCTGTGTGTGGCTCTGCCCAGCAGCTGCTAGAGAATGCCAACCAAGGGGCTGGAGCCCTGACCTGAGTGTGATGACAGAGTTTCACTTGTTAGTTGTATAAAATAAGTTTCATTTGTACACAATGTTGGGATTCTGAGTAGAATGACCCACATACAGATGTTAAGTTACTGTCATTGCAGCTTCATGTATATGCAGTGAGATTTTGTTCCTAAGGGCTAGAAATAGATGGAGTAAACCATAATATCCCAGTCCAGTGAAGCTCAATTTTAACCAAATGTCATTAACACAATAACCATGATGGCAAGAAGAGTGGCTGGTTGGAGCAGCTAATGACTGCTAAGAGTTTAGCAAACCAATTTTACCCCTAGACAAAAGTTAGCTATGCTTGCTGTTTATTTTGCCCTTCCACGAAGACCCAATATTACTGACTCGTATAAACCACTACTTAAAAAATGATTTTACTTTAGATGAAATTTTTACCAGCGTAGCTTGTCCTTTCCCAACAAATACCTCATTTGTATATATACATCAGCTCATGCCTCTTCTGCACAGATGTGACGTGGGTTGTAGTTTGAGGGGATGCTAGTAGTACATGACCTAGGAATGGAAATTCTGTTGATCCCTCAAAGACAAAGATGATGTTTCCATTTAATAAGTCTGCTGGGCCACTGTCCTGCCACATGTGCTTTCTGTGACTACCACCGTGTTGATCCGAGGTCCTAGCTATTAGGGTCTGCCTTCTAATTGTCCTCATTTGACTTTGAAAAAGAACTCCTCTTCCCTCTTGTCCCTCTCCTTTTGTTCTCTCACACTTTCATGGCCTGCTTTCTCACATCAAGATCAGATAATGGCTAGAGCATCCTTGCCTGCTTGCAGCCTCGTCTCAGACATGCTAGGAACAGCAGAAGGCATGCATGCTCCCACACTAATTGAAAATGGTGACTTATAATCTAAGCTTCACCTTATAAAATACTTTGTGAGCTACTAATAGCGATTAAGTAAGGGTGAAATGGTTAATAAAACATATATAAACAAAGAAAGTAATTAAACCGTCCTATACCAAGTGCTATGTTGTTAATATAATAATTACTTTAAGCAGGGACCTGAAATAGAACCAGAAAGTATCATTATGTCAGGTGAAGATCACGACTCACTGAAAAATGAAAACACTATTACTCAAATTATTTCAGTGAAAACAAGGAACATTAGTAATCATACCAGGAAGAGTGTTCTTAAAATTCTATTCCTTTCTTTTCACTTACAAAAGTAGCATTTACTTATTCCAGGAAATTCATGATCTCAAAATCATGTAAATGAAGAGATGAATGATCATTTTATTGCTCCAAAATTACATTTAAGCACATTTTGTGGCAGGATAAATATGCTGTAACCTATATTAAATATGTGTAGTCTCGAGTGCATGTGGGTAACTTTGAGTGCTTTGAAATATAAACTGGGTTTTAGTTTTGAACTTATTTCTAACTACAGTTCTACACAGATCACAGTATCTAGTAATTACTGTGGGTTAACTTACCCCCTCATTTTAGTCTGGTGTCATACTTGTTGTATAAGTAATAAATAACAAATTTATACTTCTCCAAATATGCCAAAATTATACATTATAGAAATAATCACATATGTGCAGAATCAAGTTGTGCTTGTAAACATTAATTTCTACATTTCTTTCACCATCCTTGTCTATCTTTTAATAGAAAAAAATGTCTTTTATATTCTAGAAGATAGAATTGAACTCGAATGCCGGCAGCTTCTATAGACATTTTTTTACAATAGAAACATCTTTCTCCTCTGCCCCTTGCATGGGCAGGTCGATTTTCATTGAAAATGGCTTCAAGCTGGCTCTAATATTTACTCACTTATGCAGGTGCGTCCGTCAGCATGGCGTCTGTACCCTGTATCACACACACAGTGGAAGGTGCCCAGAGTGTTAACACAGCGCTGCTGGCAGCCCCCATTCACCACCGCACATTCATCGATGTCTAGAGGAGGAAGACAGATGGCCAGGATTACAATGTCATTCCAATGTCAACTTCAGAGCAGTGGTACAAATACTTCTTTGATACACAGTATGTGTTACATTGTACAAAAGCACCATCTCTGTTACCACAAATCTATGCTTGTTTGATCCATTTTGCTCCACACCATGTAAACAAGAAAATATAGATGGAAAGGTTATTGAGTTTTTGGTTTGTTTGTTTGGTATTTTTGTTTTTTTAGAACAGCAACCATGAACATTGTGATTGTCTCACAATTTACTGTTCCTCACGCACTGGCTAATTAGACAGATCTGAGATAAAGATATTTCCTTGGGGAAAGAAAACTGGAGGAGAGAATTACAATGAGCTACTCTCTCAGGAGCAGCACACACTAGTAGGTAAACACCTATTCTTGGTCTGACAGCACTGAATAAAGGCAGTAATGGAGTTAAGACCTTGAGTCTCCTTCTCATGTGCTACAGTAGACATCAGAGCAAAGACAGATGGCTCAAAAGAAACCACGGCTTAGTGTTCTCAGAAAAACATCAATACGTTGGTCCCGCTAATTTAGCTTCTTGTTCAAGTGGCTATTTCCTGAAACACTGTCTTTGTATAAGAGATTGGTTATTAACTTTTAGAATGAAATGGAAAACAGTCAAGAAAAATCTACAATTATCTGTTTTATTATCAGTAATAAATACTACCAGGATTCACAAATACAATATTGATTCCTCACTGAAAAATTATTTCATTTCCCAGCACTTACACTTCCTTGTGCCTTATGCAATAACTACTTACATATTTAAAATTACAAGAAAACAAATTTTAGGCTGTTCATGAATTAGAAACAAAATTCTAAACTTTCTTATTTAGAGGTTTTATAAGTGAAAATGAGGGCTGAGTGTGCTAGTAAGTGCCTGTAATCCCAGAGGTCTGGATTTCAAAGCCAGAGAAACCTAAATTCCGGGTTAGTCTAGGCTATGTAACTGGGAGGCGAGAAAGGAGCGAGTGGGGAGGGAGGGGAACATCTTTCTGCAAGTTTCACATTAACAGTCATCTCCTGGCTTGGGGTGTGGATTTCAGGGGATAGTTAGGTTCTTACTGCCCTTAAACTCAAACCTTCTGGAAAAGGTATTTCATGTGAACAGTCTTTGCTAAAATATGAGTCACCTACTGGAAAGTTCATGTGTCCACAAGGAACACAAAAGCTGCTACAGCAATGACTATCACTGCATATTTCCATGTCAAAATCTCAGGATTGGGAAGGAATATTTGACCAAAGGTAGCTAAAGGGTTTGCGTTTACCAGGAATTGATTTTGTCTTTTCTCAAATGAAAGTGACAGTATATTTTCCACAAATTTGTCATATCTTTTGAAAAATAAAATATTCTGGATGAAGTCCTAATATTTTGAAAGTAAATTTTATTTCAGAGATAAGAATTACTGATGTGTCAAAATGCAAGACTTTTTATTACATTCTGAGTCTGTGGTAACCTGACCTATAGATCTTTTTCATATAAAATAATGTTAAAGCAGAATTCTCTAGTTGTTGCCTATTCTTTGTGCAGGGATTTAATACCTTTCCAGGTTACGTTTTTATCTTTCTGTCTTTGGGGCATTATTCTGCAGAGTTGAGATATAATTCTGAATCTTAACTGTCAACCTCTAGATTAGACATACTTCCAAGATCTTTCATTTTGGACATATAAATAAAACTCTTAAATCCCAAGCATATTATACTTTACATGATAAATGACATTACAACTATCATGAATCATACAGTAACATTTTATATATGTGTATATATAAATTGAAAAGGGTCTTAAAAATGTAAAAAGACCCTTTTTCTTTTGAGGAGGACAGACAGGTGTATTCCATGATGGAACAGGCCTTCTATTGATGGGGTAGGGTGTGAGACAATTTTTTAAAGCTTTATATTTTATTTTATGTGTATGTGTATTGCCTGCTTGTATGTCTGTGGATCATGGGCCTGCAGTGACCACAGAAGAAAGCTTCACATCCACTGGAACTGGAATTACAGATGTTTGTGAGCCTCCATGTGGGTGCTAGGATCAGAACCCCAGTCCTCTGCTAGAGCAGCCAGTGCTCTTAACTGCTGAGCCATCTCTGCATCCCCTAGACAAAATTGTTTAACCATAT
The DNA here is from genome assembly GCA_902168325.1 of Peromyscus nudipes. Taxonomy (NCBI): domain Eukaryota; kingdom Metazoa; phylum Chordata; class Mammalia; order Rodentia; family Cricetidae; genus Peromyscus; species Peromyscus nudipes. Next base: position 75,680 of record CABHPH010000538.1, on the reverse strand, counting down.
CTCTAGGGCTCAAGTTTGCTATAAGACAGAAAGCCACATAGATGTTACTTGTGTATGAAAAACATAACTTTAACATAAAGTTTATTCTGATAACTGCCCCCATGACTTACTCACAAAGTTATAATATTTTCTCATCAAAGACACAGAGTTCATAAAAAAATTAAAAATCACTGACTATGCTCTCAAGATATAACGGGTACAGTCCTGACAATGAGCTTTCTATACATAATCTTTGATATGTTTATATTCTTAGTCTACCTTCAACTATGCGCTCTGCTGCACACACACACACACACACACACACACACAAAAAAAAAAAAAAAACCAAATAGCCTTTGTTCTTTGAGTCATATAGTCTTGAGAAAGCATATTCTACTGCTGGCACTGATCAGGGCATTGTACTTGCTTGCCGGAGACTGCTTCCTCATCTATAAAACAGGCTGATAAGGGGGTTCATATGTACCATGCTATGATTTATTTATTCATTTTATCTTGTTCATGCATGACATCCTAAAATAGATGGCTAATTCTTGATATCACATGTACATACTAAACAACAGGTCATTTTGTGTCATTAACTAGTAGAGTTAACAACATAAGCTCATGAAGTAACACTATGGGACAGGAGAAGAGAGCAATGGAATTCAGAGGGGGAACTGTTTGGCTTACCATGAGAAGTGGGGGATAAAATGAGAACTGCCTGGAAGTGATGGGCATTCAAAGTCGCAGAAAATGCAATGGATACATTTAGATCTGTTGGGCTGGACAACATGCTTTGAAAATGAAATAAAGCTGCAAAATAAACCCCAAACCTCCTTTCATTAGTTGGATAGTAATGTGTTCCTTGTCTTGATTGACCACATAGTCTTGGGCAGGTTGGAACACAGCAGCCCAAGTTCACACGGCAGAAAAGCAAACCTATTAAAATTTAAAAACTCGATCATTTGTGAAGTGCCATCAAACACTAAGATATTGGTTTGACTTCTTCCTTTATTATCCTCTTTTAGAAGATAGCAACTTTGCGACACTGTAAAATCAATAGTTCTCAAACCTGAATGCATATTAGAACTGCTTGGCACGTATTTAAAAATGCCGATGCCAAGGTTCCACTTGAGTCTGATTTAATCAGTCCCCTTATTAGGTCTGGGAAAGAAAACGGTGTTAGAAAGCATCCTGAGGGGTTCTAATGTGCAGCCTGAGCCAGGATCACCTGGTGTAGTTAAAGCTTTAATTACCCAGAGACATTGTTAAAGGTAGAAGCTGATTCTCTGCCTCTGGGGCTTCCAGTTGAGATTCTGTGTACACAGCTAGACCCAAGGTGATCTGGATACATTTGGCATGGGGATCAGAAGGAGCAAGCATACAGGTAATCCTGTTCAACCATGTACGCCAGGAGGATCATTGGTGTGACGATCTGACTCAGTCGCATAGTAGTTTAAGCAAGTTGACCAAATCAGTCCAAATATTTAAATCAGTACACCAATCAAATTATAAGCATATGGATGTGTGTGTGCATGTATATTTTCATTATAGACACATACTACAATAAAGCAATAATGGGAATTGTCCAACATTTTATTACTATGAAACCTACAAAAATTGACTTCTAAAATTGTCCATAATAGTCACTCTAATAATAATATCAAGCAAATGTCAGCGTTGTTTCTCATGAAATCCAATCTGCTTCTGTAAAATATGAAGGAAACCTTAGATCTTTTCTACCAGAGTGTGTCTGATTTAGGATGAATCTGAGCTGAGCTGTCATGATGCTAGGCACTCATGCTGAGGCTACCACACGTGATTTTCCTTCCCTCCAGACTCTGCCCAACAGAGTTAAAAACCAGAAATGTCAATATTACATTAAAATGTTATTATCAAGTGTACTTCATGTGAAGAAACAATTTCTCACAAAATTCTCTGAGTTCTGTTCTCTCATCAGATGCCTACAAAAAGCCTTGCCCTTAGAATTGGAACTCCAGGACACTGCTGGGAACAATGATGAAGTCATTAGAAAATTTTTTCAGTATTATCACTGTGATATGGACCCTGGATATCATACTGTAAGAGACTGTCAAAAACAATCAACTATGTCTGTTGTTTTTCCTTTTAATATCCTTTCTGCTGGATTTACCCTCCAAACTATTTCCCCAGATGGTCACAGAATATAATAGCTTAAAAGAATTCACATTATTATCAAATGTGCTTTGCACATAAAAGCTCTCTGAGAGAACAATGACCCACTTTTGTTACTGTACAATCGAAATTGCCTCATGTCATTTTTTTGTTTAGATTTTGTGACCATTTTCCTGAGAACCAAAGTAAAACAAATCACTCCTCCATTTGCCCCATAATACACTATTTTCAGAAACTTGTTGATGGAACATAAGCAGTGGTGGCATTGGTGAGGGAAAGATGCCTTCCCCCCTCTACTCCTTGCTATGTGCTGTACAAGAGAGAGAGAGTTGGCCCGGGGTCATGAGAGTTAGAGGGCTAGCCTTGCCCCCCACTAGCTGCAGCACACAGGAGAGCAGATCCTGAACCTTTCCTGGACAGCACACCAGAGCTGACCCCGTTGAATGGGTTGCTGGTGAGCTGGACCTGAGGACGCGAGAGGAAGAGAGCTGACATTTCCACCCACCCCCACACACTATGTATACCCCTTGCAGCAGTCGGGAGAGAGTCCTGCACTTCACAAAATAGTAGACCTGACCTGGGTGGTGTGAATGTGAGTGGGCTGGATCTGGGGACCTGAGGACCATAGAACTGGCCCTGCCTCTTGCGTCAGGAGCTTCGTGCTAGGTAGCTGAGGCAGTGCTGGGTAGTGAGGATGAGGGAAATTTGGTGGATGAGCTGAATAACCCAGCTACCACCCAGGCCCAGGACCAGGGCTATGAGTTGGCCCACCCCAACATCCATTGCATCTATGAACTGTTGGAGCATGTGAAGGGGACGGACCTACAGATCCCAAACAGCAGGATCTCAGTGACACAGGACAAACACAGGATATCCAAGAGAAGCCCCAGTGAAATACCATCGTCTATAGTGTAGCAGAAGCCAGACCAGTAACTCATGGCAATGAGCACTAACAAGTAAAGATGAATGGACTAAAGGGTCAACTGTGTGACTCAGTGGGCCACACTATAGCTTCCACGATAAGATTCTTCTCAGGTTTGTTTGTTTGCTTGTTTTTTCTTTAATTTATTTTTT
>CABHPH010000538.1:0-72373 GCA_902168325.1 Peromyscus nudipes | reverse complement strand
GGCCAGCCTGGGCTACCAAGTGAGCTCCAGGAAAGGCGCAAAGCTACACAGAGAAACCCTGTCTCGAAAAAACCAAAAAAAAAAAAAAAAAAAAAAGTAAAAAGAAAAAGCAGTGCTGGGGCTGAAGAGATGGCTCAGTAGTTAAGGGCTCTTGTGGCTCTCACAGAGACGGGAATTTGGTTCTCAGCACCCATAGAGGGTGGCTCATGATAGCCTGTAAGCCCAGTTCCAGAGAATCTGGCCTCCAGCACCCCTCATACATGATATACACTCACAGACACACAGACACATAAATAAAAATACAACTTTTTTATCTAAAACAAAAATAAGTGTCATCTTTAATCTGCACACTGCTTTCTAGAAATGTTGGAAGTGGATAGTGAAGGGGGATGTTTTCCACTGGCCTCATTGCTACTAAGTGGTAGTCACTCCACACAGTAAAAGGGCTTTTGTTTGTAATTCTTTAGTGTGTGATAGGACGAACTAGAAGGCAACTTTATGTTGGACACAATCCGTGAGTTTTCTAGGAATGAATCAATGGATGAATGAATGCTTGGAGTAATTCATGTCATTAAATATTCCTTGCCACCTGCATTCACCAATGGATTTTGAAGAACTGGACCCATTGTCTCTGTTTCTTCTTTTCACCCTTGCAAGAGATTTTAAAAATTATTACTATTAGGCTGTGTATGTGCAGGTGCACGTCACAACACACGTGGAGGTCAGAGCACACTTGTGCAGCTGGTTCTCTGCATCTACCCCTATATAGATTCAAGAGACCAAAAACAGTTTAGCAGCGTTAAACTGCCTGGTAGGACCTTTACCCACTGGGCCATCTCTCCAGCGAAGATACTTGCTTCACTTTATTCACAAGTATCTTTAAAAACCTAGGGAACACTTTTGGGCTTATATCCAAAGAACTCTACATCTCAATACAGAAATACTTGCTGATTCATGTGTTGTGAAATATTATTTTAACTAGGCAAAGATGTGTTACATTTGTTTATGCTGTGGAATATTATTTTGACTGTGTAAAGGTGTGTTACATTTGTTTTTGCTGCATTTGTTTAATTATGAAAAGAGGTGTTGCTGTTTCACCTTGCCTGCCCAAGGCACCTAATTGGCCTAATAAAAAGCTGAATGGCCAACAGCTAGGCAGGAGAGGGATAGGCTGGGCTGGTGGGCAGAGAGAATAAGTACAAGGAAGAATTTAGGTTTGGGAGAAGAGAGAGGAGAGAGAGAATGAGGGAGAAAGAAAGGGAGATGCCTGGGGCCAGCCAGGCAGCCACCAGCCAGCAGACACAAAGTAGGACATACAGAAAGAAAGATAAAAAACCCAGAGGCAAGATGTAGATGAAGAGAAACAGGTTAAGTTATAAGAGCTAGCAAGAAATGAGCTTAAGCTAGGCTGAACATTCATAACTACTAAGTTTCCAGGTCATGATTTGGGAGCTGGTTGGTGGCCCAAAAGAAAAAGCCTGGTACATCCATATTCTGCTCTGTTCGTAATAGTCAGAAAATGAAAACAGCCTAGATGTCAAACAACAGATGAATGTCTAATGAAACCATGATACATTTATACAATGGAATATTATTTGGCTGTTAAGAAAAATAAAATTCATAAGTGAATGGATAGAGCTAGGAACAACTATGAGTGAGGTAAACCTAGACCCCCAAAAATAAATAGTGCTTGTTTTCTTATATGTGGATGTCAGCCTTTAAGCTTTAGATACATGTGTTTCATTTAGAATACCCTCAGAGGTCAGGTAATCAGGGGAACAAGGGAGGGGAATAGAGCATAGTGTTGTGAAGGAATAAGGAGAGACTAGCATAGGAAGATTAATCAGGGAAGGGTACAGGAGGACAGGGCAAAGCAGGGATTGTGAAGAGGGACAACAAAAACTGAAGGCCTTTAAAAAACATAGGAAATGTACTACCATGGAAGTCTCCTAAATTTAAACAGTCATCATATAGTGGGAAGACAATGCCCCAACTAGGCGTCTTATGCTAGCAAGTAAAACCTCCGGTGCCAGCAATGGGGTACATCTTGTTGAGTCATTGAGAAAGGAGTCCCATAGACCCTACCAAACATCTCAGACTGTTGCCAAGTCTATTGGTTACTCTCCACAACGTGATGGTAAGATTCTGTAGCTGAAGACATGGAACAATGGAGCTGGCAACCAAACATTAGCTGCACCCCTACTGACTGGCACCCGTGGTCCTGGAAGGTGTCCTGCATGCTACTGGAGGAGAGAAGAAATCTTCAATATACCCCAGGTGTGATGCTGTCAGCATGAAGCTCAATGTATAGATTAGAAATCCTGCCACATACATGTTCTCCTGCTTGGTAAGTTCCAATCTTCAGAGATGCACTAAGTTTTCAGTGGTCCTTTTGCTTCTATGAATCAGGCTACAGTAAAGATGTAACCAATAGGTACTACAGAATTGAATGACTCAGAGAGAACCAGAGACAGAGCCTGTGGTGCACTGAATGAGAGTAGCCTCCATTGTTGCATATGTTTGAGTGCTTGGGTCCCAGTTAGTGGAACTATTTGGGAAGGATTAAGAGATGAGGCCTTTTTTGAGTAGGTGTGTCACTGGGAGTGGGCTCTGAGGCTTCAAAAACCCACACCAGGCCCAGTGTCTTGCTCTCTGCTTGCTGCCTGAAGAATAAGGTGCAAAGCTCTCAGGTACTGTTTGAGTACCACACCCATTTGTTACCCACCATGATGATCATGAACTAATTCCCTAAAACTGTAAGCAAGCCCCAAATTAAATGCTTTCTTTTATAAAACTTGCCTTGGCCATGGCATCTCTTCCCAGCAATAGGACAATAACTAAGACAGAGTCTACAAACAGCTCTACCTCCTACTGCTCAGTTAAGGGTTCAAGGATCCCTTTGATTCTTTGAGACTCGATGTGTATTATTCTGTTGCTTATAAAGCAAAGCACCTTGAAATACACATGCTGTAAAATGAGTCAGCAGGAAGAAGCTACCAGTTCAAACACAGCATCTACTTTTCAAAAGATATGTTGTTTTTCTGATCATTGAGATGGCTCACGGGGCTTCTTCAAGGGTAAGTAATTTGCACTTACTCTTATATTATTTATTAGAAAAATTGTATTTCATGTAGACTTATGATACACAGGCTTGGTGTCACACATATGTGTGACAGGAAGCAGAGGTATGAGGATCTTGAGCTAGATGTCAGGTCAGGCTATATAGTGAGTTTGAGCCTATCTTGGGCTTTAGAACAAGACCTTTTAGTGAACTTGAGTATTTGTATTTGTGGGAAGCTTGGCTCATCTTGTATAACAAAGGCTAGGAATTTATCAGACGATTTGTACAAAGTCCATGTATATGATGGTGCAGGACTGGTCACGCTCTCTCCTTGTAGAGCTTTCTTCTGGCCCTTCCTCCTGAGCTCCAGCCCCAGCCCCTTCTCTTCACTTTCCTTTTCTTCTCCTCTTGGTAACTACAAACCATGGTAGCTTGATGCTCAGATCCTTGCTATTATGAGTGCTGATAATAAAAGAATAAATGCTGGTAACTTTAAGAATACTATTAATTTTCTCTTTCCTGACCTTGCTAAAAAAAAAAAAAAAAGTTACTTATTTCCTAGCCAGGGTATTCACTAAGCAATAAAACCGAGATATCTCAGGAAAAAATGCAACAATTTAGGAAAGACATAAGTAGGGCCTTTCCGAAATTTAAGGGTATAGAAAGGAGTAAAGTTCAGAGGATTTGTTATTTTGTGCTAAGAGTAGGAGAAGAGTTTGCACTTTCATTGACAATGCAATTAGTTCATTCTGTGTAAAGTAAGTGTTAAAGTAGAAAAAGATTATGTTAGAAATGTTACTGAGACTTGACCTTGAAGGTACCTGGAGGGTGTTTTTATGACACACTTAGAGATAATGGCTTCACTCCATACACAATGGGCAATGGCAAAGGGAAGAATAGAGAAGTGGAAAGCTGAATCCAGAGTTGTCAGTCAATCACTAGTGTCAAAATATATATGAACATTAACAAAGAGCTGACCTAAGCTACTACTACTCATAGAAATAGAAAGATGTAGGCAGATACGAAAAGACTTCAAGAGCAGACATGAATGTGACTGAGTCGTTAAGTGGATTTGATGGAAGGGAGCGAGTTAAGGTCAATTGCCTTGAGCAATTGGATGGATGCTTATGGCAGTCACTGAAATAGCACAATAAGAAAATTTTCAATATTAAAGGGATAGTTCGGTTTGGAACACACATGATTTGATGGGCAAGTGAGATTGGAAACTGAGGATATCTCCTAGGCATCTAAGGATATGGAAAAAGATCAGGAAACAAATATGAGCTACCCTCTATTGACATGTGTAGGCCTTGAGAATCCATCCTTGACAGTTACCATCACCCACATCTAATCTAATTCTAAATTTCATTGTAGCATACTTATTTTCCATTTCACGTCAAATCTATGTCTTGCTAGTCTTCACTGCCATACTAATTTAACCTTTGGGGATGATTGGAATGTCCTAATAAATTCTTCCACATACTTTCTTCCTAATGCATCACACTGAGGTTTGAAAATAAAAAAAACAAAGGATCAACTCCTCATACCCTTGCCCCTACTGCCAGTTTCTGAGCTTGCAATCCCATCGGTATTTTCTTACCCACCTTCCCTTACTTTATCTAGTGATTTCTAATTCATCCTGTAGACATCCACCTAATGCCATAGCTTCTAAGGCTGTAGCTTTCCCTTACCATCAGTCAGATCTGTATGCAACACTTTCTGTGAATGGCCTTCTTGAAGTTATTAACTCATCTGTTGATAGAGATTCCCTTGTGTGTTCATTTGTGTAATTTCTGTGTGGTCCTCATTAGTCACTAAGGCCATGGGGGAAGAGCACTGTTAGTTTATGTTCATAATGATAATCCATTATTTGATACATATATGATTCTCTAAATTTCTGATAAATGGATTATTTGTATACAGATAGTAATCCAGACTACAGGAGTAAGATGAGATTGCTGCCTTAGAAAACACAGATGAATACTAACACTTAAAGTGGGTTGATAAAGGTATACACAGAGTGCTGGTCCTGGTTAGCCTTACCTGTCAATGTGACATGTCCTAGAGTCACCTCAGAGGAAAGCCTCAAGTGAATAACTAACTGTAGGGATCATATTGGCCTGTGATCATATTTTGGGGGGACTATCTTGATTGTGGGCTGTGCCGTTCCCTGGGCAAATGGTCCCGCATTATACAAGACATTCGGCTAAACACAGAGCGGGTATGAGCCATTAAGTGGTGTTCCTCCATGACTTCTGCTTCAAGTTTCTGCTTGAATCCCTGCTTTGATGTCCCTGAATACTGGCCTGTGATCCAGGAGTGTAAGTCAAATAAACTTTCTTCTCCAAGTTGCTTTTGGCCAGAGTGTTTCATCACAGCAACAGAAACCAATCTCCAACAGTGTTCAAGAAGGGCATATAATGAAATAGGAAGAAAGCTAAAAGAGTTTGGTGTCACAGAAGCCAAGGGCACAGGATTTTCAAATAGGAATATTCTACATAGCGACATCATTTAGGAGCTGGAAAATTCCACGAGATTCAGAGACAAGGATTCTGCCAAAGCCACTTGGGAAGAAACCAGCATTAATAATAAGTTTCTCACCCAATGACTATTGATCATTTGTTTTCTTGCACCACTGTAAATTCGTGGATACACTATGAGTTTATTACTCAATGTGGCCTAAACCAAGATATAGAAATTTTGATGGAGTAACAGAACCGGGTCAAGATTTCAGTGGGTAAGTCATGGAAGTAAAGACAAATGAAGGAGGCAGAGAGTTAGGAGACTCCTGGTTTAAAATGTGTCTTATCCACTTTATTTCTTCTGAGAGTTCTCTGTTCATTAATCCATCAGGGAAATGAAAATGACTTTGCGATTCCTTCTTACCCAAGTCGGAATGACTAAGATGAAGAAAACAGAAGACAACAAATGCTGGAGAGCACGTGGCGAATGTGAGACCCTCAAGCACTCTGAGTGTGAGTCACTATGAAAATCAGTGTAGCAGTTCCTCAGAAACTAGAAAGAGAGCTACCACGAGACTCAACTGTACGACACATGAGCATACACCCAAAGAATTCTTTTGCCCAGTACAGACAGACATGCTCACCTATTTTCATGAGTTCTTTTTTCACAACACTTACAACATGGGAACAGCCTGTAGGTTCATCAAACTGATGAATAATACAAATTTGGTACCTATACATAATGGAATTTTTTCAGGCATAAAGGAAAATGAAATTTGAAAATAAATGGATGAAGCTGGTACACATTATACCAGGCAAAATAATAAGATAGACAAACATTTCATGTTTCACTTATGTTTAATCTAGAGCACTTGTAGAATTCAGGAAAGTAGGGAGGGATCATTTGTGTGAGGGGGAAGAAAGATCTTACGGGAAGGAGAGACAGTAGAACACAGATAGTGTGAAAGGGAAAAAAAAGTAATGAGGTGGGAAGTTTAATCAGGGAGAGACAATGCATAGCTAACACCAAGGATGTTTGAAAAGCTGTAAGGAAACTTACTTTTTTTGTAACAGCTCTCTCTCTCTCTCTCTCTCTCTCTCTTTTTCTCTCTCTGTCACACACACACACACACACACACACACACACACACACATTTAACTGAAGTTACCCTACACAGGGCATTATATGCATCTCCCCGAATTCATAGGTTGTCAAATAAAAAGCCCAGTGACAGGTGGAATACATCCCCTTAAGTTTTTGTTAGAGGTATCTCATAGACCCTTGCTCTTGGTTTCCCAGCAGGATTCAGTGACATCATGTTAGTACTGATGAGGAAGTTTCTCTCCTGCTGGCTAGCTCTCACAGTACTGGAAGGTGGCAAGGTGGCTGCAGGGTAAAACTGTTAATATTCACGTTACCCACCTATGACCCCTGTGAACCGTAGTAATGACTGAGATGGCAAGACATGCCCGTAGGTGCAGTACTAGCCCAAATGTTACCGGGGGTAACCAAACACTTTCTAACCGGACACAAGTCTTGGGGAAACACATGCATGGTGCTATGTAGATGGAAAAATCCTATGGTTGGAGCTTACAGGCCCCAGGTGTGAACCTACTATTACTTTGTTAAATAAACATAATGCCACACTGCCCTTCAAATCTGTATTGTACCTCTCTATCTATAGATGAATGCAGCTCTCAGACCCCATTGTAGATGTTTTTTTGTGCAGTGGCTGGATGGATGGTGGTTAAATCAGAAGTTCACAACAGGTCAAAGTGCAGAAAATAAGTGACTGTGGAACGCCTGGCCACAAAAAGGACATCCATTTCACATCTCTTCCTCAAGGCTCAGGAGCATTGCAGAAGAGGGCCGGAAAGATCAGGGGACTGGAAGAAAACGGTGTCTTCTGAGTGCATCAGGACCCCTGCACTCATGAGTTCACAGAAGTGTATGCCTGCATAAAACCTGCCAAGTATCGACCAGTTAATATTCTAGCATGAGATGGGAAGGGTCTCCTGAATCCCTGTCCCTTGCGCTGGGGGAGAAAGTCAGTTTTCTTGTGGCTCTTGGTAGGTTAACAGTCCTCTAATGGATGGCCTCACGCCAAGAAGTATACAGACAGCTCAAATTGGAGTTAATGGGTTATTGATGTTTTAAAGATGTTGGAGGCAACTGGAGAGGTGAGGGTGAATCTGGGAAGAGGTAAAGGAAGGAAGACAGATTGATTCTCTTCTAGATCTCAGGGAAGAGACAGAGCCTCTGTAGGCTGACAGCTGAGGTGGCCATCTCCATGGGAGGATAAAATAGTAACTTCAGGCAGTCGGCCGGATAAGCAGAAACATTGAACCTGTGCAGAGTCCACTCCTTAAGAAAATAAATGATTTCATTTTCTTAGTAACTTGTTCTCCTTTCCTCTGGGTCATGGCAACATCATTTAGATGCTGGTTAGCAAACGTTCCCTAAGTAAAAGATAGAGATATGCATGGAGAGAGAAACGAAAAGCCATGAGACATAGGAAAACCAGCATGAGCCTCAGAAATTGAAAGCCTACAATTGATAGTATGCATGGGGGATTTTTTTTTTTTGTGGCCAACAGTCTTGTGTTCCGTTTATCTAAGAAGAGGAAAATAGGAAATGGCATGAAAGAGCTGGTATTCTTAGACTTCTGACAAATCTTGGGCATGTTATCTTACCATTTTTTGCCCTTCTTGAAGCCCTGTGAGACAAGAACTATGATAGATTTTAAGATGAAACCAAGTCTCCAAGAAGCTAAGCAATTTGTACAATCTTAATAGTAACACATCCAGCATTCAATTTAAAAAATTAGACAACTTTGTATCTGTTGCCAACACTCTTTTTTAAAAAAAAAAAAAAAAACAAGCTCAAGGTTAATGTCTATTAACACCAATGTTTTTTCATAATTCTTGCTTTGCTCGTAGGAGAATAGGACAGAATGTTATCTAATATGAACTCTTCTCCCTCATAGGAAATAGCTCTTCCTCTGTCTGGAAGGTGTTTCTCTGCTCATTTGAGTTGCAGATAAGAATGTTTGTTGGTTTGTTGGTTTGTTTGTTTGTTTGAGATAGAGTCTCACTTTGGCTGGCCCGGGAACTCACTTTGCAGACCAGGATAGTCTTAAACTTGCAGAGATAGAAGTGCCCCTGTCTCTTAAATGCTGGGGTTAAAGGGTGAATCACCACATCCAGCAGTGCATACGAAATCGTAAAACTCAGTCTTAGTGGAAAGTGGATGTTGGCTGATTTAGTTTCTACAGTTGAAGTAGAATGAGGTAAGAAAGACCAATCAATAAATAGTGATTTATTGATTCATTTACTGATTTACTTAAAGCACTGCTTGTACTGTCTACTTGCCAAGTATGACTTCAGTTCTTATCTGGAATACAGTGACCTGGAGAATTAGCTGAAACAGTGGGTCTTTGCCTTTAATGACCTGCGGATGCCACACAAGCTTCTGCAAACCCTTGCCTGCTTGTCTGCCCCGCCTTGTGGTTTTAGAATATAAAAGGGGAATACAAATTGGCTCTGGGATTGTAACCTTTCAGGAGCTCTTCTGACTTCCATCCACAACAAATACAAGGGCACCTTAAGTGACTTGCTTGTGTTATTCCAAACTCTTGTTTGCTTTATGTTTTTGAGCTGATAGTTAAACTGTTTGTCACTTCCTTAGTTCATCCAGTAAGAATTTCTTATGGCTATGACAGGAACCACTGATGCACCCAACTAGAAATGAAGAATCTTGAACAAGAAAGTGCTACAGACTCCTCCCTCTACAAGAGCCCCCGCTTCAACACCCTGATTCTTACTAACCTTGACCTTTCAGTTGCTTGGAGCACATTGTTTTTTTCTCCTTAAATCTCTTTCTCCTCCCTGTTCTGGGTTATTACAAAACGGTTGAAGGGGGAAAATCCATAATTGTGGTTTCTCCATCAGAGGAAGAGTCTTTGAAAACATACAAATGCTATAAACAAGATAAATCAAGATAAACAAAGCAGCACGATATTGACTAATTTAATCATTTAGTAAATTTGGCACCTTTAAATATTCGTTCCTCACTATGAGCAGTTAGCTATGTTGGTTTATGGCTTCTGCTTCCTCTTTAATGGAATGGGAGCTTATACCTTGACTTATAATTTAGTTCATTCTTGTGTTCTTTCTCTCCATCTTTCCTTATCTGATATTTATAAAAACTCTAAAAGCTGGATTTTAAATTTACTTTTCTTTGTTCTTTTTCTTTTTTATTTTTTCTTCCTTCAATGAAATCTCCAAAACGATCAATTTAATTGAAAGTGCACCTTTAAACTATCTAGGATTTAAGCATTTAATTAGAAATCCATTAAAATAATTGTATTCCCTTTTAAAGTAGTCACGTACCCTGTAGTTAAAATTGACTTCTATTATTATAAAATAGCTCGTATGTAATCTGATGCTATACTGCTTTAAATTGTCTCAGAAATATTAGCACTTGCAAATTAAGCTAACTTTTCTGGATGCCATACCTTAAAGGTAACTTGCAAAAATTGCCATACTGATTATATTTAAATGTACCAAGTAGAACACAGCAAGATTATCTTTCACATCCCTTTTGTTAATCTCAAACAAATAAACAGGGAGAAAATAATTTAGCAGTCTCCTCCCCTCAAAATTTAAGAACCTTGTAAAAAAGTTTAGCTCTAAAATTTATCTTCTATATAATTTAGTGATGGCTTACTACAATGGAATCTATTCTGAAGCAACTGCGTGCAAATGAATACTAAACTCCAGTGGTTAGGGGGCAAAGGTAGGGCTCTGTCTCTAGACCAAAGCATCAAACTTTCCTGGTTTTTTTTGAAGTGTTACCACAGTAAGACCTAGCCTCCACCCAGTTTGACCCCAGGCTTCAATGTGTTACTGTCTTACTTGTTGGTACTACTTTCTTTCCATCTCTTCCACTGTGGCATACCTCTTACTTCACTCATCCTCCCTCACTAATTCCTCTCCCCACCCCCACACTCATCCAGTATTATCATATTTTCAGTGGAACCCAGAATTCTTTCCCTTGAACCACCCCACTGTCTGCTGTGCCCCCTCTGAATGACGCACAGCTTCCACCAGTGCCTACTTAGAATCCGCCGAATAGTCTAGATAGGAAGGACTACACTTCTTTCAAAGACCTGTGTATGTGTTTTACTATTTTAAACCGAAATGGGGGAGGGGAGCTCTTAGGTTAAAGACAGCGTCTTTTATAAAGACTGTGATGGCTGTTCTTGGCGATCAACTTGACTACATCTGGAATTAGCAAGCAGTTGGGCACACCTGTGAGGAATTTTTCTTAATTGGATCATTTGAGATCAGAAGATCCACCCTAAGCCTGGGGCCACACCTTCTGGTGACAGCCTTTATAAAGGACATGGAATAAGGAAGTTTTGGCTTTTTACTTGCTTGTTCTCACTCCTGCTGGCTGGCAAGTTTATTCATTGGTATTAGAGCCTGTCTCTTTGTGATTTCAAAGAAGATCAGCTGTGACATTCAGCTTTATGGAATGAACAACTATTGTATTCTTGGTTTTTCCATCAGGAGACAGCCATTGTTGGACTAGTCAGACCACACACAGCCTGTAAGGCACCCTAATAAATTCCATAGATACATTATATGATCATAGTATATATAATTATGTGTATTATATTCTATCAGTTCTATTCTTCCAGAAAACCCTAAATAATACTAAGACAGAAACAAGATATACATTTTGATTTCCTTTTGCTATGGAGAAATCAAACCAAAGGTACAGAAGCACTCAGAGGCTTCCAACATCAAAATGTATGTGCTACCCACTACTCTGTCCTAGCTCCAAAGTGACCAAGTACAGCATTATTGAACCAGATGTCACCATTCTGCATTAAATTAACCAGATGTGTTAATTCTGCATTAAATTATGCAGGATGCGAGATGAGCATTCTTAACTTTATTTCCCAAATAAACACACATACTTAGTCTTGATCTCACAGACAGGTTGGCCATGGCAACTGCAAAGACTAACCTAGAAGGTCCCCATGCCTAGTTCTTAGTGACACATGCTTACCACCTTAAAATTGTTAATAATTTTATCTTGAAATTTGCAATTAGTAAGTAAAGTGGGTGATGGACCTTGCATATTCTTTCTTCTCCAACTTGTTCCTTTGTTCATGGTAGCTGCTTTTGGTACTGTTATTGGTATCTGAGCCTGGGCCCCGGAAGCCCTGACCTAAAAGTACACGTTCAACATTCCACCTACTATAGACCAATTAAAGATGCAAAGAAATAGTGAAAAACAGAAAAAGCAGATTTACTCAAAGTGGTCATGTGGAGAAGAGGAAGGAAGAGGTTCATTGACCTCCCCACACAAGTCTATCTTTGGAGTCCTAACATGAGGTTTATGTTTACATAGAGGGCAAGAGCTATGATAATTATCAGTGCTCATGAAGGTGTGTTAGCTCCAGTCCTTCTTGCTCACAGTCAGAAGGCATCAGGGCAAAGAAGGTTCTCTGTGATATTGCAGCAGGCTTTAGTAGCAGCCAGTTTCACTGTAGGCAAACAGTCCCACAACATATTTGATTGGCTCCTTGGCAGGGTTGGACTTCCTTCTGTCCAGTTAAGCCAATGACATAACAGTTTTGGTGCAAAGGTTTCTCACCTGGGTTTGGTCCAGCATGTGTTGACAGGACATGGGACTGACTTCACATCCTAAGCGGGTTCACTATGTCCCTTAGGTATATGTACTGAATTGAGGGGCTAAGCTCTCATGTACTTGTGGTTATGTACAACATCTCCTATCGCAATTCAAGCATCCTCATGCTCAAAAAAGCACAAGGAGAAATGAAAAACACCTTGACATGGCAGAAGGGAGAAGAGAGGATGTGAAATAATGTTTCTATTGTAGTAAATGCCTTTAGTAAGAGGTACCCCTCTGATGTGGGATGTTCTGTATGTTAAATGTGTTGCTCTGATTGGTTAATAAATAAAACACTGATTGGCCAGTAGCCAGGCAGGAAGTATAGGCAGGACAAGGAGAGAGCAGAATTCTGGGAAGTGGAAGGCTGAGGCGGAGAGACACTGCCAGCCACCGCCATGAGAAGATGTTAAGATACCGGTAAGCCACGAGCCATGTGGCAACTTATAGATTAATAGAAATGGGTTAATTTAAGATATAAGAACAGCTAGCAAGAAGCCTGAGCCATTAGGCCAGTTTAAGTAATATAAGTCTCTGTGTGTTTACTTGGTTGGGTCTGAGCAGCTGCGGGACTGGCGGGTGAGAGAGATTTGTCCTGACTGTGGGCCAGGCAGGACCAGCAAAACTCTAGCTACACCCCTCCCCCTTCACATTGAGCAAGAGGCCTGAGTTCACTTTGCACTGTGTCTGTCAACTGAGAGACCCATTCTGCTCACACTCCTCACCTCTCAAGTTCTGCTTCCCTTTCATCCTGTTGTGAACCTTGAGCTAGCTGAGAATGGTTAAGTTTTCTCTTGCTATCACAGAGTACCCAATTTCCATTCTTCTTTTCCTTCCTCCTATGGGTTCAAAGTAAACCTCTACTTGGTTTTCTACCGTGTCAGCTTCATCTTCCTCTTTCCCTCACCATTGGTTCCCATCTTCCATCTCTCACATGCACTCTCTATTTCCACTCCGATACCCTCCCACAGTCACTGCAAAGCCAGCGATCCAACAATCACTGTATCTGCTTCGTGGAAACCCCCACCGGTGGTGTAGTCATCGACCCCACACTGCCAAAACTGCATTGTCAAAATTTATCCATATCTCTGCTTTTCCACTAAAAATAAAGTACACTGTGTATCAAAAATTCATTTTTCTGGCATCTAGTTGTTATCAGCTGCTTTAGAAGGATATAGACATATTAACAAATCCCAGAATGTGTGTGTGTCATTCAAATGTGTAGACTGTATAACAGAGTCCTGACACCCAAGTCAGTCCTAGGACAGGTAGGAGATACTCTATGTCATCTACACTTAAATCTGTTTTACTTTATGTGCTCAGAGTACCAAACAGATTGCAGGACTTATTAGCACAAAGGCCTTTTGCTGACTCCATGCCCTGACTCACACAGAACCTGCACTTGGAGTGATCTTTCCCTTCTTCATATCAGAATTCTCCCCTCTTTCTTTCAAATCTCAGCTGAAACTTTTATCGCCTATAAAGACTTCTTTAGAACACACCACTAGACACAGTTTAATTCTTAAGAAAACTTCTGCAGTATTATCATGCCCTTTTCCCTGAAGTATTTTCTACTTGGCTTTACAACTATTCACAAATACTTCCATATTCTTCTCCACTGAAATATAAGCTCATTAAGGGCAGGGAACACAGGTAATTAATTTTTGCTAGCTATAATTTGCATTAATCAGCTTCACAGTGATTTGACATTTGTTCGGTTCTTGTGAAGTTAGTGGAAAGTGTTCTACCAGCCCCATATGAAATGCACATTGAAAATGAAGTAGTTGAAGTAGTTTGATCAAACTCTACAGTTAAGTAACAGAGGCAGGAGGAATCCCCCTGCTTCAGATCAACCTAGTGCTCTTTGGTTTTCATCCTCTGGTATGTAAAATTATCTGTATACTGTGTATAGGTACATGGATGCCACGCTTAGCATCTATCTGGGGCACAGCCTATACCCCAAATAAACATATTAGTCAAAAATAAATAATATACATAAATATAAAATGGTCTATTTCAACAAATATGCTTCAATTAATATTTTTTAAAGTATGAAAAATATTCACTTATGAGATACTTTGTGGGTCTAAAGGATCTGGTGTATGGAGCAGAGAAGACATTTAGTCATTGTTAGAGGGAGTCCAACCAACGTTGTCGAATGGACCCAGACTTAAATCTCTCCTGAGTTCTCAGATTGAATCTGATTCCCGCAAGGGAGACCACTTTCAGCACTTTGAGACAGTGGAAGGAAAACACATTTCTTGGTTTACCAATGCAGAGTTTCTGACTGCAGGCAAACAAAACAAAGATGAGGGTCTCAGTGAGAATTAAACAAGGAAGAGAATTTTGTAGGGGCTGGGGTGCTTTGGTAAAGAAAACATGCATCTGGACTCTATCTATCTGCTTTCTTGTACTGTGGTTCGGAACATGATTTTTGTGGATTCACAAAGGCAGCATAAATGAAAGAGATGGAAAAATACCGGCCAGTAACACTCAGAAGGAAGTGCAGGCTGCCTGAATTCCAGCTGATAACGACGAATTTGTCTAGGGATGAAGTCTCTTGAAATTTGCAGTTGATGCTCCCGAGGCTGTTCAGAGAATTATCAGTGGTAAGAAGAACGCGTTCTCATTTAGCTTATGAAGCAGTTAGCGCTCTGCTTGAACGGACATTGATTGGGAATTGGAAGAATGCGATGCAGTAGGTCAGAACTTTCTAATGCAATCTCAAAAAAATGGGATGTTTAACCCAACATATAAACTTCGTTGCAGGGGAGAAGTTAATTTATAGAACGTGCCTACTGGCAGAGAAGCTGGCACTGCCTGTTCTGTGTGACACAGTGTTGTAGAGAAACTTAAATTCTCAGAAAAGACAAAAGGCACAGAAAGGGCTACCTCACAGGAAAAGGACATAAAAAGAAAACAATATACAACATTTTAGATTATGACACATGCCCTTTACAGTTAAAATTTCAGTCAAAATATTTAAATAGGATTAACAATAAAACCATTGCAAAATTTAAGCTTCAACTATGAAGAAAAATATATCTGAAGGGGGTGAATTAAATAATAAACTTTATCCATCTATTTTAACAAAATTAACAAATTGTAATAAACCAAAAAATATGCATTCAAGGAACATTTGTTTATGTGCTTTAACATGGTAGAGTAAAAATAGTAGAGTTATACTACAGAATACTATGTAAAAATTGTAGATGCGTAATGTATGTTCTCTTTAAATACATTGGCATTAAAAATAGGCCGTGCTAAGTTGGAGGAGTAGAGAGAAGTCTGTGACAACACACACACACACACACACACACACACACACACACACACACACACGCGCGCGCGCGCGCGTGCACATGCTAAGTTGTAGAGTGAAGAGAGAGGTTCACTAAATAAATATATGGCATATAAAGACAGATCTATATATGTTTGCACATTTACATAATTAGTAAGAATATATACACAGACATATGCGTATCTTTTAAATACTTAGGAGACTACAAGGGACTTACATAGAAGCCAGTGATTATGCCGAGGTAAAGGAAACTGCACTCAGAGGGTGAAGACATAATAAAGAGAAGCATTTGCCACAACTTTACTATAGGCATGAGTGTCTACATTGCCAGAGTGCATTGCTTACATTTTGTCTCCCAAATTAGAGATCTGAAATTGCCAATGGCGTCTGGTTGCCAGTCAGTGTGTATGTCACACATTCTATAAACAATGTCGGGGTTAAGGTTACCTCTGTGTCTTTTTGAGGGTTTTCTTCAGCTTCCTCAATAACTCGAGACATACTAGAAGCAAGGAACATTGCCGAATTTCAAGAGCAAACTTCAATGTTTACCACAAAGAAGATTTTTCAAAGTTAACAGAGCAGTAACTATTCTTCAGGTTTTACCATACCCTCCAGTAACCACAAACACATGATAGAGTAAGTTACACAAGGCTTTAGGGAGGTACTTTCTATTACCTTTATTAGCAATTTACCCACAAATTCAATAGAAAAGAAAATGTTCGGAAATAATTATTACATGTAATTCAAAACTGATTACTGTTGTTCAGCTTCCCTACAACTAAATCATGATTGATAGATAGCTGGTCCAACATTCTTCTAGCTCTTCCACAGACAGTAATGA
Organism: Peromyscus nudipes; assembly: GCA_902168325.1. Classification (NCBI taxonomy): domain Eukaryota; kingdom Metazoa; phylum Chordata; class Mammalia; order Rodentia; family Cricetidae; genus Peromyscus; species Peromyscus nudipes. Next base: position 56,002 of record CABHPH010000538.1, on the reverse strand, counting down.
GCCTTCCTTCTACTACAAATCTTTAATTCAAACCATATGACACATTTAGAAATGTAGGTGCTAGTTGAAAGTGTCCATTCAAATCGAAGAAGGTCACTAGAGAAACGACTTCGGCATCTACAATATTTCTTGAGGAACTACATATATAGGCCTACTGTCAGTTAAACCTATCAGTCTTCATTTTGGCTTGTAACACAAAACAGCAGAAAACAATGCAGGCCACTAGCTGGCCTCTTCAATATGCGAAGAAACCAAAAATGTCAGGGAAGCAGAGAGAAACGCAGAAGGCAGCGTCTGCATCCTGACTCTGTGTTAGAGACATACAAGTGCACTTAGTTCAAAACAGCTTGACGCAAGTGTTGCACTGTGTCAACACTGTTCCCGGTAGGCTAATGTAGCCAGTGCTGCCAGATGTGACACCTTCAGAACTAAAGGACTACTGTGTTAGGTGCTGGGAGCTTTCACTGCTGACCACAGCCCCCAAGCCCCAACCCGTGTGTGTGTGTGTGTGTGTGTGTGTGTGTGTGTGTGTGTGTGAGATATGCTCATCTGGGTGTGTGCATGTGTGCATGCATGTAGACTGGTGTTATATGTCTCCCTCAATCACTGCCCATCTTAGTTTTTGGGACAGAGTCTTTTACTGAACCGATTCAGTTAGGTTCGCTGGCCAAGGAGTTCCAGGAAGCCTCTGGTCTCCACCTTTCCAGTGCTGGGCTTACAGATATATCACTGCTGCCAAGGCTTTTGTGTGTGTGGGGCGTGTGCTGGGGATCTAAAGCCAGGTACTGACATTTGCAAGGCAAGCAGTTTATTGGCTCAGCCATCTATCTCGTCCAAAAATAGTCTATGTGTTACAGGGCATGTTCCCAGGGCACACAAGTTTAAAGACTGACCCTCTGGTCAGAGCAAGGAAAACAGTAAAGTTTTACAAATTTAATTGTCTTGAAATATTTTGAGGCCCTAAACACCTCAGGTCACTGTTTAGTATTCTGACATAACACTGTGCCTATAATAGTTTCATAACTGGCTTTCCAGGTACTTTGAGAACAGTGGAAGTCACAAGGCATCAAAACGTAAGAGAACCCACTGAATCTTCCAACTAGCTATCTTGAGGGTCTTTTTCAATGAAGAATAAATTGAATATTTAAAAGCTACTGCTTTATTTTTAGTTTTTGCACGTATCAAATTCATAAAATACAAGACCTTACAATAATTTGATTTTTCAAGTTAGGTGGGAATGGAGGAGACTCCTCTAGTAAAGGTGGTCTTCAAGTCGTTTGTAAACTGAGTGAAAAGAGCAACAGGGGTTTCCTTGTGGTGGGAGCTTTTTTAATCTATGAAAATATTAACTTATTTATTTGTCATATTCTGTTGGATTATTTTACAGATTTACATCATATAAAATAAACTTTCATATTTCTGGGCAATTTTTCATTTTTTTAACCTTTCCTTTACTTCAAATTCTCTAAGTATGTCTAATTAATATTATCCCATTAATATGTGCATTCTTCATGAGTCTGTTCCTAATGTCTACTTTAAAAAAAAAATAAAGTGAATAGAGTTTAGTGTGCTCATTAGCAAACCTCTTAAAATACTTTATTAAAACCCTGCCAGCCTCCTCATGGAATAGAGACAAAGAGTCTTTTCATATATTCAGCACCTGAAATATTAAAGAGGAGTAGAATGGGTTAATTTCCTTTCCACCTTCCCTGAAATGAAAGACAAAAATGGCTGTGGCTGTTGGATTCTGGGAAGGCCCAGCCTTATTCAATTTCTTCCTATTGCCCTTGATAGAAAGTCCTCATCTTAAAATATACTTACTATCCAAACACTTCATTCAATGAGCTCCCAATAGGAAGAGAGAAGGGAAGATGACCAGGACCACAAGTTTGATTTTAGGATATGATCAAAAGGAACGACATATTTGCCAGTATCACCTGAAAGCCATTTACTATGTTCTATCCTTAACCAAACCTTATAGATATGTACTTTTTCTTTAGTAAAAAAAAAACCTGAAATAATGTGGTATGGTTCGCAGAAGATAGACCAAAATTCTTTTTAAACATGTCAAGCATCAGCATTCATTTCCCGTGACAATGGCATGATATTCCTGTCTCTGCACACATGATTGGCTATCTAGCTAACTAGTAGATATCAGAGCTTGAGAAACTGGAGTTTACATGAGTTTCTTAAACTAAAGGCGTAGGTGCTGTTCTTATTTAAGATCGGCTCATGTATAAAACATCTTCAATATTTTTAGAACTGCAAAATAACACATCGCTGTTGTTGACAAGGTAGATCTTCCTGTAAGCCATCTTTTAAAAGGACTTCAACATCCCACGTGGCCACCACTAGGAAAGCATCGATGCTGACATTTCAGTGTGTTTCTTCACATATCTGATCTGTCTGTGGATTTGTGGATTTCTGCTGCCTTCCCCTTCAGTCTCTCTGCTTCCACATCCACCTCACTTCCTGCTCTATTTTTCATTCTCTCTGTAAGCATACCTATCTCACAGGCACTGGATAAACCCCAAGCATTCCTGTTTCCTTGTCTCTTCGTTCACGGCATCGTTATAAGGAAACCTCTCCATTATTATTTTCAGAACTAAAATAAAAAGCTACAAACAAGCCAGGTCTCATTCACTATCTTCTCGGCCTGAAGTTAGTACAGCTGCATCACTTGCTCTTCTGCCTGGGATCCTTCCCATCTAGAGGCCACATCCTTGTGGCTCTGTCCAATCTCAGTGCCTTTTGTAGCTGTTGGGCATGTGATCATTCTCCTAAGACCCACCACTGTGCTCATGTCCTCCTCATCTTCCCAGCACATTCTCCTGACTTCCTCTCCAGCTTGTTTCTGCCTCTGCTGCCTCCTAATGAATCCCTTAATTCTTTCCACACTTTAGAGTCCTACAAGAATCTCCTCCTGGATGTTTAGTATTACAGTGTTCCATACAACTACAATGTTGGGCAAAGAAGCTAAAAACACCTGGAAGGAGGTGCCTTTGTTTCGATGAGAAGCACATTCTCCGACCAAGAGAAGCTCTTCCTCATGCTCTAGATGTCTGGAGCCATGGCAACAAGAAATACATCACTACTGGAAGATATCATTCTCTTTTTCATACTACTAAATTAGAAGAGTTTTCAAATTTAAACAATTTTGTTCATAGTTCTCAAATACTTGGATTTTTTTTTTAATGGAAACTCTGTGGAGATACCGACATTGTCATGGTATGATCATAGAAATTTTATAAGCAGAGGTGTGCTGACTGATTGCTGGATCTAAAGATACTGTCCAATCACTCAGAATGGATTCAAAGGCCACAAATAGTTCATTTGACTAATATTCCTTAAGTCAGCACACTAGCATTTGCATGTTATTGAAGATTTAATGAAAAATTCATAAAGGACTTGATTACACTAATCATTTTCGTTGTATTGCACCCTTCTTTACCAACCTGGATACAATAATGTTAATAAAACTTGCCTACAATTCTCTCATGTTTATGGCACTCTCCCATACAGCCCGTTTTACTGTTCTATTTTAGGAATAAGAATTTTCAGATATGCTACTGGTAAGTGAGAGAAAAAGTTAATTTAACGCATTGGTTCAGTTTTGATATTTTCCTAGGATATTTGTGGTTTACCTAAGTACACATCACACAACTTTCCCCAGCAGGTATTTAGAGTGTTCAGGGGTGCATGCGGTGCCCATGCCTCAATATGCCCTCTCCTTCTCCTAGTCTCTATCTTCTGCGTAGGTTGAGTCGGATAATTCTACTCTTGGAAACACATGATCTTTTCATAGGCTCAATCCACTCTCACCCCCTTTTTGCCATTTTGTCCCACCTTTCTCAAGGTAAAGTGGCATATGAGGAATTTGTCGTTTTAATTTCAGGAATATTTTTTATCAGTATGGCTATTTTGACATATAGCACTGGTTAAACAGTTAAATTTGTTTTTGGTGTTGATGCATTGTTTTAAAAACTCCATGACTCTTAGGACAATGAATTTTGTTTGTTTGTTTGTTTGTTTGTTTGTTTGTTTGGTGTGTGTGTGTGTGTGTGTGTGTGTGTGTGTGTGTGTGTGTGTGTGTAGTGTGCTCACATTCGTGTATGTAGAAGCCAGAGGTCAACATCAGGCTGGTTCCTCTCTGCTTCTCCAGTACTAGGCTTAGACAGGTACAAGTGCAGCCACGCTGGCTCTTTATGTGGTGCTGGGGATACCAATACAGGTCCTCATGCTTATTATGTGGCAGGCAATTTACTAACTGAGCCCCTCCTCAGCCCCTGAATTATAGAAAGTTTAAGAAGCAAAGCTATAGACTAAATACTTTTACATTGTATATTTTTTTGTTTTCTAGTCTTACCACATGACATTTTTAAAAAATCATCTCAGAAACCTGTCACACCTTGGCATAAAGGAGGCTGAAGTCCAATCCAATAATCCTGACTTAGGTACTGCGCCCTGCACATCAGCTACCTCGAAGCCCATGTGGCCTTGAACCCTCCAGAGAGGTTCATATCAGTGGGAAGTCCTTAGGGCACTGGGTCCTTGAAGGGACTTGAGGGACCCTGGCCCTTGCTTGTTCTCTTTTGCTTCCTGGCATTAAGTTGACTAGTTTTTCTCTGCCATCCCATGATTCAGCAAAGGACTAAACTATCTGGACAAGTGGTCATAGACTAGAACTTCAAAAATGTGAGCAAGCAAAGTGAAAATAAAACCAAGCCTGAGTTTATAAATACCTATCTCCGTACTTTTGTTACAGCGACAGAAAGCCAAGCGACGCAGGAGGTGTGCAAACTGTTAGACATGCCGGGATCTGCTTTCAGAAGTCTCTTCTCTTGCTGCCATGAACTGGCTTCCAGCCTTACTCAGGTCCGTGATCTTCACCGTGTGCTGGACACTCTGATTTGTGATTCTTGGAGTACCTACATTACAGTAGCAGTCCCATTCTTCCCTCTGTCCGTCCGCTCCTCCACACACACCAAAGTCCTCAAAACTCAAGCACAGCGAATTAGATTTACAGCACGGAGACTGGAGTTTTAAGAAGCGCCTCCCGACTCACTAACGAAGAGTCAATACACATTGTTCCTGCTGTCCCAGAACACTGATGTCTGGTAAAATGAATTAAAGAACTTCTTGCCCAACAAAAACAAAAACACCTCGTTAACACAGACCTGAAAATTGACAGGCCAGCCCAAAATAGAGCTATTTAGAATGATTCATTACAGATTTGCCATTGCTTGCAATGCATATTATTGAGCATCTCCCATATATTCTACACCTTCAGGCACTGAAATACACACACACACACACACACACACACACACACACACACACACACATGCATACACACCCTTGTCCATCTGAAAGGGCACATTTTAGCACTCTGGCTCTTAACACCTATACCCTGAAGTTTATCAGGAAGGACTTTTTTTAAGATTGCCAGGCTCGCAGCGACCCGGAGAGGTGGCTCTGGGGACGGGCGCCCGCCCGCAGCGTGCGAGGTGGCGAGTTCGATTCCCGCGACCGCCAGCTGTCCGATGAGTGACGTCATCGTCCTTCATCGGAAAAAAAAAAAAAAAAAAAGATTGCCAGGCTCTGGTGCAGCTGAATTTCTGATTCGTGGTTTCTGGAAATGCTCAGTCATGTGCATTTCTAACATCTTCTAGGCAAGTCTGAAGTGAGGCTCCTTCACCAGACTGAGCTATGAAAATGGAGCTCAGTCTGATTCTAGCCAGTAGGATCGCTGGGCGGAGTGGCATTCCCAACATCACCGAGCTTCGCATAAAGTGAGAAGCCAATAAACGCTGGATTTGATGTTAGTTTCTCCCATTGGAGTCATTATTTTTGTCATTAGCATGATTACATTTATTTTTATTAAGGGTTGTCAGGTGGATGTTTCCAAAACTGATAGCTCCATTTTCCACTTCAGGATGTGTGAAATCCCTTTAAAGGCAAACTGATCAAAAATCAGTGCAGTTCTCTGGGAAACTTTCCTGCCAGAGAGAGTAGAAATTAACTCTCTGACATCAGATCCTTCTTCTTTTCTGCTTTTGATGGGGTGGGGACCACGGGGACTCACAGAGGTGTTGACAAAGGTGAAAGTATTGTTCTGAGGAGAAGGAAGACTCACAACAAAAGAGCTGGGACTATCAAAGACGCTGGAAAATCCTCCAGAGGCCTGCCCAGTCCCCACTTAACACGTGCAAATTTCTCTCCCCAAGTAGAGTCCCATCTCCAGTCTCCCTCTGCCTTTGTAAAGCCCATTATTATTATAATAGCAGAGTCATTAGAGAGGAAAATGCTGGAACCCTTTCTATGGCTGGAGGTCTGCTGTTTCCAACCTCTAACTGAGTTCAGCTCTGTTATGTGGCAGGCCCCCTGAAAACGACCTCAGCAGGACATGACATGTTAAAAAGAAGGGTATTGAATAAGGAATACAGAAAATCATGATTGATCTCCCATGGAAAACAGCTGCTTCTTGTTAGCAGCTACCAGAATGCCTCTCTTTGATTTTGCAGATGTCTGAGTACTATACTGATGGAGAGAAATGCCAACTAAGGCATTCACACCATTGAAGGAAGATGGCGAGTTCTTCTTATGCAATTTCATTTCAACTTGAAGTATATCAAAATCTCTAAACAATGACTAGTACTCCCCAAAATTGTTGTTTGCTATCAGCCAATCAAAATGAACCATTTCTCACAGAGAAGCTCTTTACCACACATAGGATAATGCTGGACACACACAGACCCTAAAGCATTCAGGTAATGCTTGATAACTAGGAATGTAAGTTAGTGGAATGTAAGCTAGTGGAGTATGTGGTGACCTTTGTTAGCAAAGTGAAGGTCTGTTGAAGCATGCCATTTGAAAGATACACTTGCTGTACGTTTATCAATATCTAACTTTAAATTTATGAGTAGACATTTTAGTCTTAAAATAACTTTCTGTTTCTGTGAGCAAAAACTTGTAAACACACACACACACACACACACACACACACACCCCAGTTCCTGAATGACATTTCTGAATGAGAACTATTGTTCCTGGCAGAATACAGGGTTATGTTTTCATGAGCCTCTGATATGGAATTCACACATAATCAGAACAGCTACATTCACTGTTTCAAGAGTTCTAGTGTCAATGTTCCCATATATTCTCCTATAATAAATCACCTGCCATAATAGGTATGGCCTTTCTGTATTGTTATTCTTAGAATTTTCTCTTCATTCATAATACCCTGAGGTTTCACTGTAAGAAGTTAAGGGGTATGAATTTAATTTTAAAGCTTTTATTTTTAATGTGTGTGTGTGTGTGTGTGTGTGCGTGTGTGTGGGTGTGTGTGTGTGTCTATGCCATGTGAGTAAGGGTGTCTAAAGAAGGCCTCCAAACCCCTGGGACTTGGAGTTACAGGCAATTGTGAGCTGCCTGCTATGGCTGCCTAACAATGGCCTCAGGTCCTCTTTAAGATCACAAAGCACTTCTAACTCCAGATTCATCTTTCCAGCCTCTATAGCATTAATTTTAGTCACCTCTACAACAGTTAGTGATTGCTTCCAATCTGACTCTTGCCCTGTGTGTCTGTGTCTGTATTTGTGTGTGTGTGTGTGTGTATGTAATATATACATATATATTATACATCCCAGAAAACTGTTATTTCAAAGCCATTTCTTACTTACTAATAAAACTACAGCGATCTTCTGACTCCTGAGATTTTAGCTCTTGTTCTTGCTGTTTTTCCTTCCTTCTGTATCTTAGTTGGAAATTCACTGTTTCCCTCTGATCTACTTCCTCCCTCCCCTTCTACTATTCTTACAGCTGCCTGCAATGGGCCCTTCAGAAAAGGGAGCTCACCAGGGTGTTGTGTGGCAGTTTCCTCCAAGACTAAAACATTCCATTCTGCAGGGACTCCTTCTGACAGAAGTTAAACAATTCAAAACAGCTTCAGGAAGTCCCTGAAACTCACCAGATTTTCTAGGGCCCGCCCTCCCAGAGTAAGCAATAAAGACAGCTGAGAGACCTCCACAAGTTAAGCTGCAAAGATTCTGAGGCCATCCCAGCTGTCTGGAAGAGGCTGAGACCAACTGAGTCAATTGGAAGGGACACTCTGCAACTTGTTGAGCTTCATACAAGTTGTGCTATGTGCCCCAGGTTCCCAGCCTTTGTGAGCTGTCACCCACGCTGGGGTGAACCTTGGTGATGCAGTTCTCTTTGTTCCTGTAAGGAACCCCTCCCCAGACGCCTCTAAGTAGTTCCAATAAAACTTATTGGTTAACCAAATTGGATTTTGGCTCTATCTGTACTTTGTTCTGTCATAGGTTCCCTATCTGGGGTGAGTAGACATGATAAGGAAAACTCTTATCACAGAAGGAAGGGGAGCATACATTCCTGGAAACGGTACTCATGCAAACACTGTTATAGACACAAAAATTCCCTTAATTCATCTACTTTCCAGATTCCATCCATAAATTTAAGAAATACTATACAATGCTGCACAAGTTCTCTAAGAAATTAACACTGGCTAAGGGTCTTGGCCAATTTCATTTTCTCTGCCAGTTAAAGAATTAAAAAGCAGGAAAAAAAATCTCAAGTGCCGCAGGTGACAGCAGGGGAGATTTCAGACACAGAAGACAGAATCAGCCAATGAAGAAAGGCTCTTATTAGGGGTGAGAAAACACACACACACACACACACACACACACACACACACACACACAGCAAGGCACAGAGAGAAAAACCCTATGTATGGGGGAGAGGAGACCCTGGAGGCCAAAACCCAATCTCTCTTCAAGGACTCTTGGTTTTAAGGGTCGTCGATTAATTTGAACAAAGACAGGGAGGTTGATAGTCCCTCAGCTTTGGTGTAAAACTGTCCTGATGTGGCTTTGAACTTGCTGGGCCAGTTCACAGGTTAGGGTGAAGGTGGGGAGCAGTAAGGCCTTTGGGCCTTCATCTCTGACTAGTAATATAAGAAGCCAGAGGTTTGCCATCTTCATTATTATCTGTGGTGCTTTTCCCTATCCGCTTGTCTACCAGGGATCTGTCTAACTCCCAGTTCATTCAAATGAGTGTGAGTGTGTCCGAGGTCCTGTGGGAATCTGGGAATGAGGATGTTTTGCTCCCAGGGAAGACAAGCACACACTTGCTGACTTGTTGACTTCAATAATGGACTGACAAGGAAGAGCTCCTCAGGAAAACCTGCCAGTGACTCCAGGTTCATCTTATCTGCAAATATCAGTCATCCTCTGGAAACAACATCTTAGAAAATATTAAATTGACTTAAAGTCAGTTTGAAACATCCATTAAAATATTCAATAAAGCTAAGAACTAGGCCACACATGTTTAAAAAAAAACAGTAACACAAATTACATAAAGCAAATACAGTTCCATTATCTTCCTAAAAATCCCTATCAAATTTTACTATATTTTGAAAAGAAAACCTTCTTGGGCTGTCCAGTGCTCTTTTTATTCTTTGTTGGACAAAGTGTAAGTGTCACTGCCCAAAATGTGTGGCGTTGGATGGCATAGTGAAAAGAACACTGGATTTTGAGTTAAAAAACAAAAACCAAAAATGAAAAAAAAAACCCAACAATTCCTCAATTTACCAATCATGATAAAATAGTAATCTGGTTTTGGCCCATTTTCCTCATAGGTGGAAATCTCAGCACTGATTCATCTTGCTTTATGCTAGATTACATGGATCCCAGAGGGTTGGTCCATGTATTCAGTTAAGATCATCAAAATCATGAGCTGAACAACCTGAGTATGAACTAAAACTGCACAGGTTCACAAGCCCTTTGAAAGGTCAAGAGAGATATTGACATGGCTGTGTCAATGTATGAGGTGTATACTCATCTTGTCAGATGTCAGGCAGACTCAAGAGACAAGATGTTGCACACAGAGGCCACTGGGATCTTGTGATTCATGTTGGGACTTAGCAGGGGGCAATGGCAGGCTTGGCTGTGCTGACTGACTTGCAGGGGACAGTTGGAGAGTTGGCTGTGCTGACTGACTTGCAGGGGACAGTTGGAGATTTGGCTGTGCTGACTGACTTGCAGGGGAAAGTTGGAGATTTGGCTGTGCTGACTGACTTGCAGGGGACAGTTGGAGAGTTGGCTGTGCTGGTTGACATAGCGGCCCGAGAGACGAAGCCTACAAGGCTCACTTGAGCTCCTATTTATGGATGTATTAGTGGCTTAATAACCTGGACTGTTCTTCACAGTGAATCACATTCCCAGAGGGCAGATCTATTCAGGAAACCAAATTAAAGATGAGGAAGTAGCCTTGTCACTATGAACAAAGAAAGTCACAGGCCTTTAACAGCTATGGCCATCAAGCTGAAAGAGCCAGAGAATTGCCCTCCTGGACTATACATTCTCTCTCCCTTTTAAAGCAGTACAGATTGGAACACGGACACCTCTTTTATCAGAGTCATAGACATTCGGTTAGCTACCATTCACTTCCCTTTATTCTGTGTGTGTTCATGTGTGTGCAGGTGCACATGCATATGTGTGCACACAGATGTGAAGGCCAGGGGTCAATCTCAGATCTCTTCTTCCTCATTTGCCTTTTACCTTGTTTTGGAATAGGATGCTTTCCTGGACCAAGAGGTTTACCAGGTAGTTTTAGCAAGCTGGCCAAGTGACTTCAAAGGACTCGCTTGTCTCTGCTGCCACAATGTTGGAACCACAAGTGTGTGCCACTATACCATCTTTTTATGTGCATTCTGGGGTTTGAATTTAAGACCTGATGCTTGTGCAGCAAGCACTTGAATGAATGAGACATCTCCTCACCCCTGATATTAATTTTTATGAACCAAGGAATATGCTGAGCCCAGACAGTAAACATGTATGAGAAGGGGGCTGTACTCAAGGAGGTCTGAATCTATGCAGTAAACATGTGAAGCCATAACTGTAGTAAAGCTGTGGTAAAGTCAGTGTTGTGTAAATGCAAAATAGAGACTCTCCCATTATTGGGGATTAGAATGGTTGGGTCCTTGGCATTCTCTGCATGTTATCCCGCTCAATTCAACCTTCTCACCAATTTCAAGATGTACAGATATAACACATACATTAGTTAAGGTCACCTTGTCCTCCAAAAATCTAGGGAAGATTAGCTCCAAACATCCCATTGCCACAGTATGCCATCAGCTGGCAAGGTAAGTGAAGAAATGAAGGAAAATACCATGAATTTGTAGGAAGCTGAGACCTGCCTCAAGCTTGAGCACACTATTATGGATACAGTGTGGCTCTACTGACACTTTCATTTATTGTGAGGAAAAAGTATTTATGTTATGGAATAGGATGTTTCTCCATAATTTACTACTTAAAACACTAAGTGTTCAGTTATGTAAGTATTTTCCTCCTCACCTTTATTCTCCAAAGTAGTCCAACTCAGGCATTGAATGGATGGAGCAATCTACTCTCTGACCATTGTACTCAGTTGGCCATGTGGTCACCTGGGTAGCAGTTTATAGAGACACTCCTGGAGTCCTGTCTTTGAAGATGCACGCAGGACCCTGAGTTTTCTCTACATTATGTGAGTAGAGCAGATAACTGCCTGCTAGTTTGTGAAGCCTCAGCCAGTAAAGGAAGAGGCGTCTACCTTCACCTGGCAGACTCAATCCATTATGCCAATAGCATCTCATAAAAAAGCATCTTTTTGTATCACTGAATCTCCAAAATTATTCCATTGTATTAATCTGTTTCTGCTTTCTCGCCATATTAAACATTTTTTTCCAGAAGATTTAAATTTCCTGAATAAAATATTAATAAAAATATTCTTATTTTCAAATTACTTCATACAAATGATATAAAAGTTAACATCTTTAATAAGTTATCTTCATTAAAAAGAATAAGCTCATATTAAAAGAGGATGCTCTTAGCAAATTTTGGGTAATAGAGCTGTTTATGTAAAGCAAAGAAAAAAAACCATCCAAATAAACAAAAAAACAAGAAAAAGAAACCCATATCATACCTGAAAGAAAGTATGAATTATATATATAATAAATGGATTATATATAATTATAAATGAATTATATATGTGTATATAATTACAAATTATAAATCAGATGCTAGATCCTTCTGAATGGTCCAAAATCACTCTTATCTAGCTTTCCAAAAAAGAATAACCTAGTTATGAAACCCCCAAGTCATCCTAATGTCTCATTAACCTCAAAGGGACTGTTTCTGACTCTCCAGTATTGAAAATAGCACACTAAAATTAGCATTAATGGAGCAGCAAAATTTTAAAAAGCAAAGAAAGTGTAAAACTTCTCATAGAGAAGGTCAATGGCTTAACAAGGAAGGGGAAACCATGCATGGAATACTATGTGAAAATCCCAGGTCTTTACTGGCACATTGTGGTGATGCACTCTGAATTACTGTTTGAGATATACAGTTGCAGAAACAGCTGAGGGGTGACTTAGAATAAACATGGTAGTTTAGTTTCAAGTGCTGTGATAAAGACCAAGACCAAAAGCAACTTGGGGAGGAAAGAGTTTAATTTATCTTAAATTTTCTTATCACAGTCCATGATTGAGGGAAGTCGAGACAGAAACTCAAGGCAGGAAGCTGGAGGCGGGAGTTAATAGAGAGGCTGCAGAGGACACCTCTGCATGGCATTTGCTTCCTGGACAGCTCAGTTTGCTTTCTTACAGCATCCAGGACCACTTGTCCCCAGCGGGCTAAGCCCTTCCACATTAATCATCCATCAAGAAAATGCCCCACAGGCTTACCTACAGGGCAGTCTAGTAGGGGCATACTTTCAATAGGGGTCTCCCTTCTCAGATGACTGTAGATTCTGTCAAGTAGTGCGAGAAAAAAAATGCAAACAGAACTCCCAAAGGGAAACCAAATCTCGTGATGGAATGAGCATTACCTTACACCTAAGAGGGGTAGGTGAATGCAGCACTCCCAGGCTTTCCTCACAGTGCAATGGAAACTGCCATTTACTGAATGGCACCCAGGAGGCCAGTATGCACATTTATCTCGTTTGGTCCTTCTTATCTCATGCCAAATTAAGTAATCATTAGGGATGAAACAAAGAGATCTGCCAATCAGGCAAGTGGGAGAAATTATTTCAAAATATAACGTATTTTGAAACTTCAACCTATCATTTTTCTAATGGCTTGGAGCCTTTAGATGATTTTGGGTAATAATAGATTTGGGTAGTAGACATTTTGTTTGATTAGAAGAAATAGAGCTAATAAAATCAAGCAAGGGCAATTCATCTGTACTAATCTCCATCCTGTAATTCCAAGTTAACACCTGAACCAAAACATTTCAAAAACATGCTAGAAAACAAGCACTGTGCTGACTCTATCACCACAGTGATCTGCGGTGTCTAGATTGTGCAACCAATATTGAATATTTGGGAAAGATCTAGTGTCATGCTCAGAAGCAAGAGTGATAATTAAAAAACATACAAAGTCTGCTTAGTAGTTTAAATCTACTAGGAGGCTAGCAGTGTGATAACCATGCTTTGTATTCTCCTTTATTGAAGATAAAAAGAAAAAAATAGTCTTTCAAGTTTAGAATTTAATAAACTTACATTTCATTTTCATTGTGAATATTCATTACTGGATGCCAATAAAGCATGCTAAAATGTAAGGAGAGTCAATGGTGTCATTTTGAAGATTTTTGGTGTGATTTTACAAGCCCAAGGTAAGAAGAAAATGAAAGTAATATACACAGTTTATAGAAGAAATGGTTATAAAGAAAACTCTTGCCCTTTGCTGTCCATGGTGCTGGAACTCAAAGGCACAGATACTGAGATCTGAGATTAGTGGGAAAATAGTTCGTGTCACGTAGCAGGGAAGCTAGTGGCCAAAGTCATATTTCCCTAACTATTCCTGATGGACATTACCTTCAATTTCCCTTAATACAGTGGTGTTACTGTTAATGAGTTCCTGTGAATTCACGTAGACTGACCACCAGTTCTCACATACCCAGGAACACATTTATGTAAAGGTTTAAGCAGCACTGTCGATTTCCACATCAATAGGTTCCCCTCTAATTTTTAGAGCACACTCCATCAGGGTTCACTTTGCTAACACGTTCTGATTAAGGAAATCTAGTTAAGGGAACATGTCTATAAACAGATCTGGGACCAAAAGTAAAGCCTTCCAGATAGATAATCCAACAGAAACAAAAAGAGCTCCTTTTTTTTCCTTATAAAAGACAGTGGTACAATTAATCTAATTGTTTGCCTTTTCTGCAAACAGTAGGTGAGGCAGGGGATGTGGCTTTTAAATTTTTCATAATATTGCCAATTGAACAAATGTTGTGTGAACTAGTTGTCAATCATAAAGCATTCCTGTTTTAACAAGCTAGAGGTATTTTTGTTTTAATCAACTCTTTCTTCTCATGCAAAATGACTTAGAAATGTTGGCATTTTCAATGAACTACATATTTGAGGAAATGAATACAAGTCTGCCCTTTCAAAGTAAAGACAACATGCAATTGTGTTTGTTAAACTACTTGAAATAGTAATGTAACTGGGTTTTTGAATAATTGAGCTTCCTGTCCCTTCAGCTACCAGTCTTTCAATATTAAACAACCCCACTAACATTTGCAGATAATCATGCCTAAAGTAGTGTTTAAAATTGGACTGCTAATGAGAATGCTGGCAGATCCAAGCTTCTGGTGAAATCTATTATGGATTGTTTAAAAACTTTATTAAGGGTACATGAGATGAGTCCATAAAATACAAGGGCTTTTCAATAAAGACTGTGGCTTTTATTAGGCTTCTTGTGAAAAAACAGCATCAGTTTGATTTGAGATGGCAATAAAAAAAAAAAAACAGAGCAGGTTCTGGGAATCTGTTTTCCCTGATCTTCAGGTCTGAGATTCAAAAGCAAAAGTTGTATCTCATATAGCAGGCAAGACAGAGTGAGATTTACCCGGCCAAATATTTCCATTGAAAATCAAACAGGAACAGCTTGACTGATATGGTATTCCTTAAGTGTATTCATCAATTATATACATTCTTTTTCCATTCTCAAGGTTAAGCATGGCATGGCCTATTTGTACTTTGAATATTTTTTCTGCCCTAGAATATTAGAAAATCTGAGTCCCCCACCATCTTGTGGGATATGACAAAGAGAAGCTGAAACTCTTACTATGGTTTATAATATACTCATTTCACATACTTCTAAAAGTTTGTTTCACAGAATGACTAGAACAATCTGTATGTTATGTCAAATATTCCTATCTGTTTACATTTCCACACAGGGCATTAAACCACTCTGACTTTCACACTTCATTTCCTATCCCATTATAAACAGTGCCTTTCTTTTTCAAAGAAAAACATAATTTAGGATAAAGTATTATAGCTGTTTTAAGTTTATGTTTGAGGAAGACTTGTGCTTAGATATGGAGCTTGGGCCTTATAAATCAATCAAGATTTTTAGTGTTATACTGATAAAGATTTTATCTAACAATGGACTTCTTGCTGTTAATTTGTGTACAGGCTTTGTACAGTGCTCAGTTCTAAAGATAATACTTTAACATATAAGAAATTTTTTTCATAAAAAATTGACTGTTTATATCTACCAATGGCATTAATCTATTTTCCAGACATTTATCCCTAAATTGACAATTTGCCATAAAACAGGCTCTCTGCAAGACACAGATCAGAGATACTAGAAAATCAATGCAAGACCCTCATCTTCAAGGCATCTTGACTTGGTGAGATAGACAGACAAGCTGGGAAATAAGGCAGCATACCATGTAAGGTCTGAATGGAGTCTTTGTCCACAGTGATATGAGAGCACAGATAAATAAAGAGATTGAGTCTTCATTCGATATGAGGGGAAAAATATCAAGCTGAGGAATGTTCCATGAACTGCTGGTGCTGAGCTGAGTGTATTTGAAAGACAACACAGTATTACTCATCAAAACCCATTTTCTCTACAAAAAGACACAAAGAAGTCTACAGAGTTTTATTAAAAAAAAACAAAAACTACCCAAAGATAAATTAAAACCCAATATCCCAGACAATTTGCAGATATCTGATAAAGGAAAGAAGTATATGACCATGTTGACAGTACACCATCAAAACGAGAGGTTCTCCACACACTGACGAAGTTGTTGACAATGACACTCCCATCTCTGACCGCTCACCTACAGAGCTGTAACCAGGGAAGGCTAATATGACATTTCAGAAATGTGAGTTAACTCCTTCTCCAGACGGCTCATATGGCACTGCGGATGGCTTCCTTTGGGTCCTTTTCCTCCCGCTCTCGCTGCAGTTGAGAACATTACATAGGAGGATGACCCAGAAGTTAATGCTATAGTTTGAATAGCACGGCCATAATAAGCCAACCAGAAACTAAAAAGCTGCTTGCTCTCAAACATGGAAAAAGCATTAGATGCAGGATTCCAGAAGGAAAAGTGAACTTGCATTTAAAACTCCTGTTTTAAATGGATGCTGTATTGCTATTAGTTCAGGCAAGTCACATGACTGCATATAAGTAGGGAAGACATTATTTCATTCAGGGGATTATCCAAGTCATGACAAAAGACAGGCACTTACAATTCTCTTGTGAGGTGAAGGAGCACCATTGGAAATCATGATGACTGCTGACATACTGACCCCTTGCTCTCAATTTTCTTTTTGCCTTCTCTGTGAAAATGGATGTGACTCTTGTTAATTTCTTTCTGTAAATGAACAATGATGCTAGGTCTTGTTATTCGTGAGCACAGTAGAGTATGTGGTGAGACACTAAAGTAATCAATAGTCTTTTGTAGTCTAGTGTATCCTTATAGACAAACTCCTACTGCAGCTTACCCAGTGTGTGGACCCTCAGAGTAAGTGGCCTCTCCATTAGATGGCCTCCTAGTCAGCACATCGCTCTGGCAGTCTGATGAGCTTTCTCAGAGTAGGTTTCTCCAGCATTTCTCTCCTCCGGTGTAGTTGGCTTCTAATTTTTACTGCCAGGTTTCTGCCTTACACTTAGCTTCTCTAATGCCAGCTTCGATGGGACAGGCGGCCTCTCTAGTGACAGAGTCGTGCAGAACAAATAGCTTCCTCCACACCTGACTTCTGCAGTGACTGGTGGCCAGCATAACCCAACGGCCAACAGTTTCTTTTATTCCCCCGTGGGGCAATGTCACACTGAAAACAGATCTCCATGAAATTTCTCTAGTACCTTACAGAGCAGGTGTCTGCTAGTTAAAGAAGCCATATTTTTCAATTTCTGTGGCTGTGGTCACACAGAGACCACACTGTCATTCACTGGACTGTGTAACAAATCTCCCAGAATTGTTTGGGTCTCATTCCAGTGAGAAGCTCTTCTTTAAGTAGCACAATCACTCATCCCCATGTATAGTGACTGAAGTAGTGTTTTATTTAGAAGTCTCTATTTCTTAGTAATTCCTTGTTACTTCAGCCTTCTGCCACAGATAACATCCTTTAAACTTTTTCTCTATTAACCTTTGTTGACTGGACCCAAACTTATACAGAAGTTAAACTAGAAACCATCCCAGGAACCTAACAAATGGAATCAGATGAAAGTTAATCAGTGGGAAACTTGGCCTTATTTATTCATTTCCTCATAGTTTTGAGTAAGGCTCCATCTTTGGGCATGTGCACATGTAGCTTTCTCTTTCTTCATAGCTACACTTTACCAACTTTGCTTGTCAAACTCTTTTCTTCCATTCCTTTCCTTTCATTTTGTTTTGTTTGGTTTTGTTGAGTCTGGGTCTCACATAGCCCAGCTTGGGATTGCTATGTATGCACGGATGTCCTCAAATTCCTAATCACCCTGCTCTTGCCTCCTGAGTGTTTGCATCACAGGTGAGTGCTACCATATCCACCTTGGCCCAACATGGCTTAACCTGTAAGTACCTTAATTATTTGGCCAGGCTATTCAAAGCTCTCTGGAAACAGATTTAGTACTGTTTTGTTCTGTTTGAATCTACGTTGAGTTTTAAAAATATGCCTAATTTTCTTCATCTCTTCACATGGTTGGGCTTGACCTCTTTGGATCCCTCACTTCCATCAATATCATATGCATTATAAAGGATTCATGAAAAGCAATATCTTACAAGCTGCCATGCCTTAAAACAACAATTTACACCTTTCATTTCTGCTGTGTTCATCAGTCAGTAGTCACTACAAATTAAATTGTGTGAGTTCATGTGAAGTATGCACAAAAAGAAACAATGAAAGTGTGATTAAAACTTCGACTGAGATAAGAATCATATATTTCTTTAAATTTAGCTTTTTTACTCTAGGAAATGAGCATTGCAAATATAAATTATTCTATGAACAAAATACAACAACAACCCCCCCCAAAACAAAACAAAAAAAACACCCATGAACTTATATTTCTTTTAGCTATTCTAATTTTTAAAGAGATTTACTTATTCTAACTTTGTGTTTACAAATGTTTACCTGCATGCATGTTTATGCAGTACTCATGAGTCTAATACCAACAGAGGTCAGAAGAGGGTGGCAGATCCTTTGGAACTGGAGTTTAAGGACAGCTGTGAGCCACCATGTGGGCACTGAGAATGAAACCTGGGTTCTCAGCAAGAGAAGCAATTGCTTTTGACTCCTGAGCCATCACTTAAGCCCCAACTTGCATTTTAAAATAATACCCCAACTTGCATTTTTAAATAATATATTTTGATAATTTTAGCAGAAATGATTTTTGAAACTATGGCTATTCCTCCAAACTTAAGAAGGCTGAATTCAACAAGTTGCTTGTGAAACTCCATTGTGTTGTATTTTCCTATTGAAAAATCTCCTCCTGGTTGACTATTGATATGAACAGTTGGTGGGAAATAAAGTCATCATGAATATACTGACTCCAAGGTAGTACATTCGAGGTGTGTGAATCTATTTATGAAAAGACACAAATACAACTTCTAAATAAAACGCAATGTCTTAAACACCATGGCTCCCGGCATCTCTGGTGGGTTCCTTTGCTGGACTCATGTTCTCAGGTTGTTCACTCTCTCTGATTCTTCTAGATGTCCCCGGTTCTCATCATAGCCGTGGGATTTAGGGAAGGAGTTGGGATTTTGCATAGTAACTTCTAGCTGCCACTCCCTACTGTTTTCCTCAGTATTCCAGCTCCTGGACCACATGTCAAGCTCTGGGTTTGGCCTTGAGAATTATGGCGTTTATAACCTGGAGAAGTTTGGAGATTTCCCCATTCCTCAGGCCTAATTCTATAGATGAGAAAGCAAAACCTAGAGGAGAAATGAAATGCCTTCCAGATTGTGCAGTGGGTCTTTCTGAAGCCTTCAGTGAGATCTCTTGATACCCAAGGGAAGTAAGCATCATGCAGTTGGAGCTTTGTGTCTTTAACATCATGCATTTCCATTCATTCCCCCATCCCATTGTATCTACCTTCTGCCCTTGCAACCTCTCACCCAAAATAAAATAAATAAAATAAATAAAATTTAGGAGAAAAAAGGAAAGAGAGAGGGGTGGGGAGAAATCTCGTCATGGAAGCTGTGGTGTCACACAGTGAGTCATGCAGTAAACCCTTTTATCCATATATCTTTACTTGTAATTGTTCATTACAAAGAGTCATTGGTCTGGTTCAAGGCCTCTGGTTTTTGCTACGCTATCAATACTGGGCCCTCACTGGAACTCCTCTTGGTTACCCTGCTGTTGCCCTGTGTTGTGGAAATTCTGCAGCTTTGGGTTTGCAGGACCAGTCCCTTCACATGCTCCAGCAGATCACAGAAGGGGTAGATGTTGGAGTGGGCCAAAACATTACCCTGGTTCTGGGCCTGGGTAGTTGTAGGGTTAGTCAGCCAGCCAGCTCTCCCTTGCCCTCACCACCAGGGTGAGTGCTCCTGCATTGTCCTGGTGAGTGCACCCCTTGCAGCTATGAACAAGGGGCAGGGCCAGTTCTCCTGCTTTCAGGTCCTCAGGGTTGGATCTCCCACACCTACACCTTCAGGGTCAGCTCTACTGTGCTGCCCAGGCATGGCATAGGGGACACCCTCCCAAGTGCTACAGCTGATGAGGGGCAGGGCCAGCTCTTTCACTCTTATGACCTCAGGGCCAGCTCTCTCACCTGCCTCAGGTGTTGACGGGTGGCATCGCTCTCCCACCCCTGCTGCCACATGACAGATGAGTAATAGGGACAGCTCTCCCATGCTCACTTCATGGCTGACTCACCCACACCTCCACCAGTGGGGCTGGCTCTATTGTGCTGCCCATGGGGGGTGCAGAGCCTGCTGCTCTCCAGAGTGTTACAGCTGGTGGGGGACAGGGGCAGCTCTCCCACCCTTATGATCTCAGTGCCAGCCAAAGAGCTTTTCTTTAATAAAGCGGTTGTTGTTCACTTCTCTCTGCTAGCCAGCTAGCTATTTCATTTTCATTGATGTAACAAAATAAAATGCTGAGGACAAGAAGATGAACAAACATATAAACAGGTCACCTAACCCAAGAGAAGAGCTGTTGACAACCAGGCTTGAGCACTAATCAGTGTCATGCCCCAACAACATAATTAACGAAAACATGAGGCACAGCTTTCCATCTTTTACCGTACTTCTCACTAATTTGAAAATGACTTCACACAGGTTTTAATGGACAAAATTAAGAGTTAGCACAAAAAGAAAACAGAGGTCCATAAGAAAGATAAAAGGCAAGTAGGTTCTGCCAGATGGCAGCATCAAAAGCTATAGCAGTCATGCATAGAAACCAAGTATGAATTTTCAAATGAGAAACAATGGAAAAGTTAAGTCTTTGTATAGTGCTAGAAATGTTTCTCAAAAGTCCAGTGGGGTTATGACGCCTGAGATCAGGGCATTTTAAAGACACATTTATTTGTCAGCACTGCAAACACACATACAAGTAACATTTTACAGACTGCGCAAGTTGTATTTAGGAATATTTATGTTTGTACATATACATATATGTAATTCACAACAATTAATGCATTAATGAATAAGGAGGCCATGAAAAAGAAGGAGAAATGATGTAATTATACTATAACCCCCCAAATAAATTAAGAATTAAAAATTAAGTAAAGATGCTCTTATACCTTATTACATATGAAATTCATCTATCAATAATTTACTTACTTTTTACCTCTTTTACAAAGACTCCACTTTCCTATGGGTCTAATGTGCTTATTCTTTACACACACAACATATGGATGTCAAAGCTGGGCAGTCTGACTGGTATACAAATGCTCCCCTACCATCTCCATTATCTTTTTGTCTTTCTTTACCATCCCAAATATAAAGACAATACAATTATTCAGAAATCCCAGTTTCATTTTACCATTCTCTATTGAGATATCTCCCTTCAAAAATTACAAACTGTGCCTCCTCGTTTCCATACAGAATTACAAATTGAATTGAAGCCTCAGTAAATTATACACTAATAATACACTCTGACAATCCAGGAGGTCTTACCTCTGTCTTCAGGCAATGTGCTTTAGTTAGGGTTTCTATTGCTATGAAGAGTCACCATTAACACAGAAACCTTAAAAAGGAAAAAATTTAATTGAGTTTGGCTTACAGTTCAGAGGTTTAGTCCATTATTGTCATGGCAGGAAGTATGGTGGCATGCAGGCAGACAAGGTGCTGGAGAAGGAGCTGAGAGTTCTACATCTTGATCCACAGGCATCAGGATGAGACTGAGATACACTGGACCTGATCTGAGCATCTGAGACCTCAAAGCCTGCCCACAGTGACACACTTCCTCCAACAACATCACACCTACTCCAGCAAGGCCATACCTCCTGATAGTGCCATTCCCTATGGGCCAAGAATTCAAACACATGAATCTATGGAGGCCATTCCAATTCAAACCACCATACTGTGCAACTAAGCCATATCCCTCAAAATACGTTCCATCAAATATTTAAAATCATTGAGTTGTAAAGGCTTTAGTTTCTAAGATTTCTAAGCATGTTTGGAAAGCATGATCATGAAGTCTGAGTTTAAAAGGTTAAATAACACTTATTTCACTTGGTTTCCTTAAGAGAGCTTTAGTATGATGTTTTAGTTCTCCATAATCATTTGACCATGGATCTTTTTTCTTTTAATAAAGTCAATTGTTTGACATAAATTTGTTGATATGAACAAAAATGTTAATATCTATGCTTATAATTTTATTCATTTTTCTAATTTGAAAGTTAAAATGTAGAGAATGTATAGCTGTAAACTCAGTCATTCCACTTCTGTATAAATGTGCTTTGGAATAATCCTCTTGTACAATGTAAAGATTTGTCACTCAAATTGGTTTAATGACACTCTGATTAGCCAATAGCCAGGCAGGATGTATAGGCAGGCGACCAAACTAAGGATGATGGAAAGGAGAAGGGCAGAGTGAGGAGTCACCAGCCAGATGCAGAGGGAGCAGGAGAGGAATGTGCCATGCTAATAAAGGTACTACCATGTGACTGAGAATAAATAAGGAATATGGATTAACTTAAAATGCAGGAACTAGTTAGTAATAAGCCTGAGCAATTGGCTGAGCATTAATAATTTATATTCAGCCTCTGAGTCAGTTATTTGGGAACAGGCAGTCTGGATAGGAAATACATATGACATTCCAACTCCAATGTGTGGCCAAAATTTCCACATAAATCCTGACAAAGCTTAAAAAAGGATTCTAGACACATAAGAAAGGAGTCAAGTACAGCTTTTTGGTAGTTGCCTTTTCTCTGGTGGGCTTTGTTTGCTGGTGGTGAGCAGAGGCACGGCTCCTTTAAGAGACAGCTTCCTGGCTTGGTGCTAATGGCAAAAATTGGCAGCTCTTTTAAGAGGCCCTACTACCAAACACTTACATGGTGTTTATGAGCAGCCAGCAGCATGCTACTCAGTGGACTTGGAAACTTCCCACAATTGGGGTGGTAAATATGACTCCCAGAGCTAGTGGTAAATGTGCTTCCACCACCATGAAACTGGCCTTTCAGGGAACCAAGGAAGAGGAGCCAGCAGCAGCATGCCATGATCTAAGTTACACAGCAGTTTTTCTTGCTGATGCAGACAGAAAAGGTTACAGATATGCAATAAGGACAGATTCAGATAAAAAGAAACCTCTAAACGGGGCACAGTGTGTTAAAAAACATATGTAGGTTTGGGAAAGAAGAGAAGAAGGTTAGAGAAAGTCTTTTAAAAAGGAATAGAGTAATAGAAAAATTATACTAAGCTATATAAAGATGGAAAATACACAGAGAGTCTGGATACTGCATGTTATTGTGTTGTCTTTAAATTTTTTGACTGTTAATGACAAATGATAATTGCTGAGAGTCATTTGATTATGAAAGCTGCTAGAATAAGCCAACATATATTTTAAAAATGTCTTGACTTCAAAATTTAAGTCAGAAGATATTTTAATTTGGGAAAGAGGTTCTGCTTTTATTTCCACAGGAAATAAGAGGCTCTGGATTCATTCTGGGTTAAGAAAAACCCGGTTTGATTGAGAAAGACCCTGTGAAAAATCTCTGATGGGAAAAGATGGCCCAGATGATCCAACATTTCAGAGTACCTCCATTGCGGTTTCCTCTGAGTTCTGCATCCAGAACATCATCAAGACTGCTGGCTGAAATGATCCAGCCTCACAGAATACTCCAGTTAGGACTTGACCATAATCCTGAATTTTCTCAGGGTCCTCCAAAGATTACCAGTGCCCACAATCATCAGGAAGTAGTCTAGAGTACTACACCCACATTTTTAAAAATAAATTATCAATGTTTGTCATTGTTTAGTGGGAGTTGGTTACAAGTTGTTATGGGTAATGGTTAGGAAAAAAGCTAAATAAAGGAGATGAGATTCAGTGATCTTGTTCTGAAAACAAAAAGGGGGATATAGAAATTATAGCATAAAAGGGTAAATTACTGAATCTACTTTAATCCCAAAAAAAACTCTATTAATCTTACATGTTTTACAATGGTATGGATTTTAGTTTATTGTTACAAATTTAAAGGTAATTTTATTGTATATATATTTCTAATCTTGTTTAAGATATTATGTTTATGCTACTCATTTAAAAATATAATGTATAATTAAGAAATACAGACTAATAGCTAGTCATCTATAATAGTCAAACTTATAATCATATTAGTTAGGTTTTCTAGGTATACAGAGATATTTTTCAGATAGATAGGTAATCTTCAAACACTTCAAAAGCCTACAGAATATGGCATTTAAAATGGTTTCATAACTTAGACTTTTCATGACAGTGAGACACATCTGCTCCTGGCAACATCAAATTACTCCAGAGAAGATGATGGGCATCAAAGAAACTCCATTTGGAGTTAGATTTTGTTACAAAAAAGCTAGCCATATGGACAAAGAAACTGCCCTTGCCTCAATTGCTGACAGTTACTGTCCAAACTAGACAAGCAGGACACACACACGCACAAAAAAAGGTGACTGCCAAATTTTGCCAAGACAAGGTAAGACAGTCCTTCAAAATTCTCTGCCTTATAGGAAAGTCTGTCAGATATGCTAAGCCTGTAGGTCAAATATGGATTCCCCAACATTGCAGAGAAACCATGCGTGACTGTCCAAGCAGCCTGATATCCCTGTTATTAGGTAACATTTCATCCTTCTGGAATCTTTAATGGAGTTGAAGACTAGATAGTCATAGGTATAATTTTTCTTAGTTATGATAAAAGAATAAATTAGATATAAAACTTTTGACTCACTAAGATAGGATAGATAATTAAATGTTTTCTCTAATTTTGCCAAATACAAATAGACTGGATATTGTAACTGTAATTCTTACTTGATAACTTTTTGTTGTATATAATCTTACTATGTTAAAGTTAAACTTCCCTTCTTAATTAGATAAAAGGAGGAAATGCTGTGAAATAATCCTCTTGTGCAATGTAAAGATTTGCATTCAAACTGGTTTAATTAAATGCTGATTGGCCAGTAGCCAGGCAGGAAATATAGGCGGAACACCCGAACTAAGGATGATGGGAAGGAGAAGGATGGAGTGAGGAGTTGCCAGCCAGACACAGTGGGAGCAGGAGATTAATGTGCCATGCTGAAAAGGTACAGCCACGTGGCAGAGCATAAATGAGGAATATGGATTAACTTAAAATGCAGAGCTAGTTAGTAATAAGCCTGAGCTATTGGCCAAGCATGTATAATTCATATTCAGCCTCTGAATTGGTTATTTGAGACCAGAAAGAATGAACAGGAAACATGAGAATGACATATGTCCAAAAAGTACAGGTAATCCAAAATGCCCATCAACTGACAATTGGGCAAACAGGAAATGGCATTGCTGTGGGATAATGCTTTTGTACACTGATTTAATAAAATGCTGATTGGCCAGTAGCCAGGCAGGAAGTATAGGCAGGATAAGCAGACAAGGAGAATTCTGGGAAGAGGAAGGCTGAGTCAGGAGGTGCCAGTCTGCCGTCCAGGGAGCAGCATGTAATAGCACACAGATAAAGCCATGGAACACAGGGCAACGTATAGATTAACAGACATGGGCTGAGTTAAAATCTAAGAGCTAGTCAGTGGTTATCCTGAGCTAATGGCCAAGCAGTTTTAATTAATATAAGCCTCTGTGTGTTTACTTGAGTCTGAGCAGCTGCAGACTGGGCAGGACACAGGAAAACGTTCAGCTACATGGCATGTCCCTACACAGTAGAAAAACATTTAGGTATAAAAATGAATGAAGTACTATTGCTGGGCATGGTGGCACATGACTTTAGTCCCAGCGCTCAGAGTTTGAGGCCAGCCTGTTCTACATAGAGATTTCCAAACTAATACTGAGCTCCTGTCACACATACACACACACACACACACACACACACACACACACACACACGCACACACACACAAATGTGCTTATTGTTATATATTACAACAGAGATGAGCTTTATAAAAAAAATAACATGCTAAGTGAAAGAAGTTGGCCATAATAAGACAGAGTGGCCAAGAAAAGGGGAAAGTCTTTAGTGACTAAGAATAAAGTTTTAGTTTATTAGAGCCGAAGGACTGACAGTAATACAAGAAGATGATCCTAGAAGCTTCTTTAGGTGATGACAAAAATGTTCTAAAGCTGACTGCGGTGAGGACTGCAGGAAAGTGTCATTATGCTGAAGCCATGGAACTGCAAACCTTAAGAGGATGAACAATAAGGACACATGAGCTGGATTCTTTATACAGTGTTTTAAAGCATCAGAGACCATAGGTCACATGTTTTGTGAACCTCCTCATTATACTTATATTATAATTAGCGGATGTTTTCTAATTACCTGAGAAACCAACTAAAAAAAAGGATACAAGCTTTTCAGCTTAATGTGGTCTATAGGACCACAGCACTACCCCTCCTGGAGCTCAGGTCACCACATGTGCTGCAGCAGAAGCACATTTGAATATGTCCTGTAGGGATATCATATACACTGGACTTCAAGACACGTTGCACTGTGTAAACAAGGTGTCTCCTAATTACGCCATATTCCACGGTGCTTTTACACATCTATTCTGCCTTCCCATGTCTTACTTATTCTTTACTTGGGTTAAATCAACTCACTTTTAATAAGGAGAGCAGTAATGAAATACAATTTAGTTAATTTTCTTAGCTACAGGTTTAATGTGTTTTCCAGTGATCAGTCAGGACTCTAAAACATGATGATTATTTACAGTCTAAGGAATTGTGTTAGAAATCTCCAGATAACTAGCTTAGACCTTCAGTCTCTTGGATTCTGGAGAGTCAAACCTTCTCTAACCATTGATTTAAATGTGGAGTTTCCAGTTTGCTTGTGTTTAACATATGATTGAGAATCAACTTATTTGATCTCTAATGGAATTCAATTCATAACCATCTTTTAACTATAGTCAACAATTTTTGGTGAGTTAGCAAGGGGTCAATTTGAACATGTCAAAAATATTTGAATCTACATGAACAAAGAAAAGACTTTTTATCAAACTCCTATTGGGTGTTTGTGTTCTTAGTAAGTGTTCTGCAAGAGTTCAAATGTCTCACTTGTTCAGCTTGTTGACACTAGAGAACCTTAAAACACTGTGGTGGTTTGAAAGAAAATGACCCCCAAAGGCAGTAACACTATTAGGAGGTATGGTCTTGTTGGAGGAAGTGTGTCATTGTGGAGGTGGGCTTTGAGGTCTTATACATGCTAAAGCCATGTCGAGACAGACTACTTCCTGCGAGTCAAGATGTAGGACTCTTAGCTACTTCTCCAGCATCATGCCTACAAGCCACCATGTCACATCATAATAATAATGAACTAAACCTCTGAAAATGTAAGCCACCACAATTAAATGTTTTTACTTTATAAAAGTTGTTGTAGTCAGGTTGTCTCTTCACAGCAACAGAAACTCTAACACAAGCACAGAATCCTGAGCTTAGTTATAGTACTGGCTACTGATATACGACATGTCTCTTTCAATGATCATTCTTGTTTCTCCCCCCTCCTCTCCCTCACATCCTACACAGACAGGAGAACCTGTGATACCTCAATTCCTATCTTCTCCATCCTGACTCGAAATGGGGCCACCAGGACTGAGTGCGAAGCAGAGACCAGCCAAAGGCTAGCATCTCTCCCCTTTCTGGGTGTTTTCTTGGCCAGCAAGAGCCTTCCACATTAGTGACTCTCACATTGCCAGGTGCATTATTTCTGGTACATTAGCAAGGAGTTTTGGAATGGACCAATTGCTTTCCTTAATATGTGATGCAGATGAAAGACGGCACCATTCTTTGACTATAGCAATTAATTTATAATCCATTACCCTTAGCACTCTAGTAAACAGTCACAGAAGCCTTTGCTTTGGTACGGTGCCAGAGGCCTACTACTCCCTGGGTTAAAATCAGAACAACACTTAAAAAAAAAACACTCTGCCTTTAATCTCAGGACTCAGGAGGCAGAGTAAGGTGGATCTCTATGAGTTTGAGGCTAGTCTGGTCTACAGAAGGAGATCCAGGACAGGCACCAAAACTAGAAACCCTATCTCAAAAAAACAAAAAACAAACAAACAAAAAAAAACACTCCAGACTCTTGAGCCTGCTTTTCTTATTTATGCAAAGCACAATTCTAGCTTAATTTTGTTGTTGTTGTTGTTTTGTTTTTTCCAAAATAAGCAGCTTCATTGTTATCTAAGACTGTATGTTGAGGATGACTGGTCTTCAGAAACACAAAATCTAATAACAAACTCACAAGTTAGTTTTAAATGGCTTGTGTTCTGATTAGAACTAACACATATGTATTTGTCCTTATTGATTGAAAATATCTATTTATTTAAAAATTGGTAAGGAAATTTCCTCCAGCAAGAAAATTAAAAATAATATAGCATGCTTACTTTTATGATAGCTGTGGAAAGTAATATGGATTTTACAAGAGAAGGAATCAGATTTCAGTCCTCTGAAAAGATCAATCTATAACACAGGATAACATTGATCTTCTCAGTTCTATAATCTCAAAAGTATCTGGTGGATGCATACATATTAGGAATAAAGACACAATGCTGCAGTAGAGAAAGTCTTGGAAAGACTCACATAATAGTATGATCTTTCATAATATTAAACTATTTAGCAGAGAACCTGAAATGTTAATTGTAAAACACAGTCTATTGTTCAGAATAGAAAACCTACTTAGATAATAAAACGCAAGGATCACTGCACAGTGTTGAGAGGAGGTCTCTTGTTGCGCCTCACCCCAACTCCTCACACAGATCTCCTCCATGATTGACTGTCTTTTAAATTCTCACAGATGGCTGAGGCAGAGGGTTGCTCCTAAGTTTAATTGTATTTGTTTAATTTAATTGAACTATAACTACATTATTTCCCCTCTTATTTTTCTTCCCTCCAACCACCTCCTGCATCCCCACCTTTCAACTTCTTCCATGTCCCTCACTCCTTCTCAATTCATGGCTTCTTTTTCTTTATTCTTGCATGTATCTGCAAAAACATACAAATAAAACCTGCTGAGTCCGTTTAGTGCTGTTTGTATGTATATAATTTCAGAGATGATCACTTGGTATTGGACAACCAATTTGGGGGATCATCCCTGGGAAATAGTAATTCTCCCTACAGCCAAAGTAATTAGTTGCTTATACTTCCAAGTTAGTATGTTTATTGATATTGTCATTTTTCAGATCTTGTTTAGGCAGCCATACAGTTGAGGTATCGTAGTGTAGCTTTCCTGCATTTCTAGGAGATACAATCTCACAACAAACTTCCTGGTCCTCTGTCTCTTACATATGAGTGATGCCCTAAGTTACAGTGAATTCTCACTGTCAAGTCAATTGAATTTGTAATCACCCAGGAAACACACATCCAGGGGTGTCTTTGATGGAGTTTAGAGAGAAGTTTCAGTTGCTCCAAGGAGGGAAAATACAGGCTGAGTACAGCCGGTTCCATCTCATGGGCTAGAGTCTGGGACAAGAGAAATCTGAGTGCTGTTGTTCATTTCTCTCTACTTCCTAATTCTGGATGCATGACCATCTTCCTCACACTGCTGCTGTGCAGCCAGAGCTGCTGTTCCCCCCACATCTGCTCTGACGGAAAATGATGCGCAAGACAAATTCTCCCTTCCTAAGTTGGTTGTGCCAGATGAAGCTACCACACCCTGTTTAATCACTAAGAGTGGTGGACAGAAGACTTCTTTCTCTTATTTCTCTTATGAATGCCACCCACTGGTCTGTCCCGATGAATCCTGAAGAGTGAGCCAGCTCATAGCTCTCTTTAATATGCTATAAGTATTAGCTGAAACTGTGTGTGGGGGGGGAGTGTTGAAATGATCCTTTTGAATTATTAGGAGAAAATTACAGAATTATTTAAACGGGGACTAAAAAAAGATAAAGAGAGTTTTAATTTCACAGCAAAACTTTACCTTTGAGCTTTCTGGTATTTTCTTTCTAGTCTGAAAAATATAGATACTAAAGAACACCCTGAGTTTCTACAAAGGCTGCCCTGGCTGTAGCACTGGCAGTTTTGTTGTTAAGAACCCAGGTGCCTTTTGTTATCCATCAAAAGCAAGGGAGACAGGAAGCCACATGGTAACAGGTGAATTTCTAAAAGGGAACTTTACTGAGGATGTGGAAGGAGGGCACTCAGTCCCTCCCCGGACTCTAGTTTGTGCCTGGCCCATTCTTTGCAGCTCATTTTGATTGAGCATTGGGTGATCTCTTTCTGCTTTCAAGCCCCATGGTACTTCGCTTTTGCCTGCCTTGTATTTACTCTGCTCTCTTACACTATGGCTGTTTGTGTACCCATCTTATCTCTTTTATTGAACAGGAAGCCCACTGGAGAGGAAAAAATACTGCAGGCCATATTTTTTAACCTTCACTAACAAATATTATAGAAGGAAATAAAAGAGAAGGAAACAACAAACATACATTTTCTTGAGCATTTATTATGCACTAGAAAAATGTGGCATTAGTATTTTGGGAAGATTCAAGAAGAAATGAATGTTGTCTGTCTGAATTTTGAATTAATTATAACCCAAAATAGCCACATGGAGACAAATGATCAACTTTGATTTTGTTAAACTTATGACTTGAGAATAGAATTTATGGGTGAAAACGACTGGACTCCTAGACAAGCCTTCTGCCTGGCCACAGGTGCAGCTGCGGCATCTCGGTCTTCCCCACGTGAAGTTAGTTCTGCCCAAAGCACACCTCACAGAAGAGTTAATGACGGCAGTCCATTTCTTCTGATATTCGCAAATGCGATTTGCAGATTCCAAAGAGGAAACAAAAGGTGAGCCAAACCTCACAGCCCATTTTCTTGCCACAAACCTGCATTTGAGGTAATTTATTCCTCTCCTCAGAAGAAGGGGACTGAGTGTGAGAGGGGATGCAGAAAGAGATCAGGAGTGCTCTACTCACAGGCATCTCTTTGCATGTGGCTATAGAGTCAGTAGAAATGCTTCCTCACTGTCACAGTGACTCATCCAATGTGCCATTTGATCCCCTGGACTCTGACATGCTAAGGTTTTATAGATGGTTTCATAGATGCTGAAATCTAACCTATACTAAGTTACCAGCTCTAAACTTCACAACTATTAAATGTTAGAGTTTAAATACATACATGAGTATGTATTTAACTAAATACATGCGTTCTTGTTCTTTGTTTGACATGATGCACATTGCACATGGCAGATATATTTAGACCATGAGTGAGTGAATAAATGAATGCATGCATACATGAATAAATGAGAGGAATTTGAAATATGAAATCTTCATGTAATTGTATAACTGTAATAAAACTAAAAAAAATTTAAGCAATCTTTTCCAGTGTAATTCATTCTGTTATTGTGAATGTACCAACAAACTTTCAAGAAATATAAACCTTTCATATGCTGTGTACCACCAACAGAAGTATAAGGCTTCCTTCATAAAGGACTAAGAGAAGCAACACATGAAAATAGATGAGTCTTTTATAATAATTTAAGTTGCTTTTATGATCTCAAAAACAATTGTGTAGCTGAAACTTCATTATATATGCAAATATCAATAGCTTTCAGTATTTGACAAAACCTAGTCCCTTCTTTTAAGTTGAGATGTACCAAGAAGGGCATTGTTTAGAAAATAAAAATCACTATAGAAAAGGATTCTGACCATATTTTTCTGAATGAAAAAGATAAAGTCGGGGGCTTATGCTTCTGCAAAGCACAATGTACATCACACGTGAGAAGGCATTCCTAAAGGTGAGGCTGTTATGTATGTGCCTGTATCCTTGGGGACCCCTAATACTCATCACACTAGTCACCCAGTGAATGTCTGCAGAACAGACCACATGATGGATCAATCAAGAAGAATGGCAAATAAGGAATGTTGAACAAGATTCCATTCCCTATTTCTACAAGTAAATGTCCTACAACTTAGCGAGAGTCAGTGGCTCATTCTGGGGCTTAGTTCTTCTTCTCTGTGGATCAGGGCCCCAGAGCACCACAGCACTGTAGCTCCATCACTCTGAGGAACACTCCACCGACCCATACTGCCTGACACCAGAGAGCAAAGAGAAGTTGCACTGCCTCTGACACCACATCCACCACCCAGCAGAATACTATGACTTTCCCTGTAAATTAGCAGACCTGATAGCAGAAAATATTTAAATTGCAACCTTCTGATACCCAAATGGTTCAACTAGTCACATATTAAATGGTAGCCTCTGCAAGGGTGAAATGCACACATAGGAAAATAAATAAAAGGTATATTGACTTCACATTTGTATAAATGTTTAACTGCATAAGTTATTTTTATTTAATTTTTATTTTACATCCTGACCACAGTTTACCCTCCCTCCTCTCCTCCCATTCCCTTTCTCCATCTTGCCTCCACCCACCGCAATCCACTACTCAGATGGGTATCAACAAATCATGACATATCAAGTTGCCATAAGACTAAGCACCTCCCTTTGTATTTAGGTTGGGCAAGGCAACTCAACATGAGGACTAGATTCTCAAGAGCCAGCCAACACATTAGGGACAGCCCTTGCTCTCAGTGATAGGAGTGCCACAAACAGACTAAGCCATGCAACTGTCACATATATGTAGAGGGCTTAGGTTGACCCTACAATTGCATAAGTTTCATTCATTCAATGAACACTCTTGTAATTCTACTCAGTGTCAGGCACTCTGCATTGGGGATGAAAGGCATAAGACCCAGTCCTTACCTGTACGAACATATGTAATTGTCATGCTCTGTAAGAAGTTCTATACTAGAGCCATGCCCAGCCTCTTCAGGAAAAGAGAGTGTTAATAATGCCTAGAAATAAGATTCAATGGATTAATACTGCCTACCAGGAGTACAGATGTTGGAATAAATTTCTGAATAGAGAATGACTATGGGAGACTATAGGAGGAAATGATGCATGTATGAAAGTAGGCATACATAAAAGGGAACCTATGGATTCTTGAAAAATAAGAGTTCTAGTAAGAAATATGATGCAGAAAATGAAAAGGGCTAGCTAGCATTAAGTTAGGCAGAGTCTTAGAAGATGTTGAACAATATCCTTTCCTATCACCAAAAGATGCCATCAGCACCCTGTCCTCTGGTTTCAAAAGATAAATAGTATCTTTGATATTTTCAAGAGGCTATAGCACAAGTGAAAGACCTATATGATAAGAACTTCAAGTCTTTGAAGAAAGAAATTGAAGAAGATATGGGAAGATGGAAAGATCTCCCATGCTGATTGATCTGTAGGATTAATAAAGTAAAAACAGACATCTTACCAAAAGCAATCTACAGATTCAACAAAATCCCCATCGAAATCCCAACACAATTGTTTACAGACCTTTGAAGAAACAATACTCAACTTCACATGGAAAAACAAAAGTCTCAGGATAGCTAAAACAATCCTGTACAATGAAAGAGCTTCTAACTTCTGGAGTTATCACCATCCTTGATTTCAAGCTCTACTACAGAGCTATAGTAATAAAAACCACATAGTATTGGAATAAAAATAGACAGGTGGATAAACAGAATCAAATTGAAGACCTAGATGTAAATCCACACACTTATGGAAACCTGATTTTTAATAAAGAAGCCAGAAATATACAGTGAAAAAAAAAGCATCTTCAACAAATGTTGTTGTTCTATCTGGATGTCAGCATGTAGAAGAATACAAATAGATTCATATCTATCACTCTGCACATAACTCAATCCAACTTTATTAAAGACCTCAAAAATAAAATCAGACACACTGAACCTGATAGAAGAGAAACTGTGGAATAGCCTTGAACACATTGGCACAGGAAACAACTTACTAGACAGAACTCTGATCATGCAGGCACTAAGACAGACAGTAAATGAGACCTCATGAAACTGAAATTTTTCTGTAAGACAAAAAACCCTAACAATAGGACAAAACAGCAAACTACAGAGTGAAATAAAATCTTCACCAGTCCCACATCTGACATAAGGTTAATATCCAAAATATATAAATAACTCAAGAAACTAGACATCAACAACCAAACAATACAATTAAAAAGTGGGGTACAGATCTAAATAGGAAATTCTCAACAGAAGAATCTCAAATGGCCAAGAAACAAAGAAATGTTCAACATTTTTAGCCATCAGGGATATGCAAATCAAAACGACTCTGAGATTTCATCTTACACTCAGAATGGCTAAGATAAAAAAACACGAGTGACAGCTCATGCTGGCAAGGATGTGGAGCAAGGGGAACACTCCTCCACTGCCAGTGGGAGTGCAAACTGGCACAGCCACTTGAGAAAGCAATATGGCGGTTTCTCTGAAAATTGGGAATCAACCTACCTCAAGACCCAGCTATACCACTCTTGGGCATATACCCAAAGGACACTCCATCTTGCTACAAGGACAGTTGCTCAACTATGTTTATAGCAGCTTTATTCATAATAGCCAGAAACTGTAAACGAACCTAGATGTCCTTCAACAGAGTAATGGATAAAGAAAATGTGGTACATTTACACAATGGAATTTTCAGGCAAATGGATGGAACTAAAAAAAAAAAACACCCTGAGTGAGGTGACCCAGGAAGATAAACATGGTATGTATTTATGGTGATATTTTATTTGTGCTGAAATGTGATTTTATTTGTATGTTAACAAATAAAGTTGCCTGGGGGTCAGAGCTAGTAGTAAGCCATAGCAGAAGTCTGGCAGTGGTAGCACACGCCATTAATCTGATCACATGGCAAGCAGAGTCTGTGTGTTCAAGGACATAGCCAGCTTGGAGACACACGCCTTTAATCTCAATACCAACCATAGAGACCTGGAGGTCTGTATAGACAGGCAGGCAGTAATGAGGAGGTCATGTGGTTGGATTTACAACCAATGAGAAGGCAGAACAGAAAGTCAATAAAAAGACAGACACACAGGAAGTAGGTCTCTTTCTCAGCAGTGGCAGTGGGTGATAAGAAGGCAGTTTTAGTCTTAGCTCTTGGCTACAGCTCTGACTTCTTGGGCTTTTAACTCTGCATGTGGCTCTGTGTTTCTTATTTAATAAGACCGTTACATCCACAGGTACTTGCTTATAAGTGGATATTAGCTGTAAGTAAAGGATAATCATGCTACAATCCACAGACTCAGAGAGGATAAGTAACAAGGAGGGCTCAAGGAGGGACACATGAATGTCCCTGCAAAGCAGAAATAGAATAAATGTCTTAGATAGACTGGGGGTGGGTGGGGATGGGAAGAGGAAGGATTATGTGGGGGGGGAGGATGGAGGGGGAGTACTGGGAGACACAACTAGAATTGGGGAGTATCTCGGGGGACAAGCTAGAAACCCAGTGCAATGGAAACTCCCTGAAATCTACAAGGGTGACCCTAGCAAAGATTCATAGCAATGGAGAATAATGAGCCTAAATGGACCATCTCCTGTAACCAGGCAAGACTTCCAATGAAGAGATTAAGACACCAACCAGCCACAAAACCTTAGACCTACAATTTGTCCTGCCTGAAAGATGTGCTGGGGTAAAGGTGGTGCAGAAATTGTGGGAGTGGACAAACAATGACTGGTCCAGCTTCAGGCCCATACCACGAGAGGGAGCCCACCCCTGTCACTACCTGGAGCGCTAGAAACCAGAGATTGAATAGCTCAGTGACCTAGGATAGAAACAAATACAACTGGAGAAAAAAATGTCAATGTAATGAAACCTAATGATATTCTCCTATACCGAAAGACTGGAGCCTAGCATAATGGTAATCAGAGAGGCTTCATCGAGCAACTGATGGAAACAGATGCAGAGACCCACCGCTAAACATTAAATGGAGCTTGGGGGAATCCTGTGGAAGAGGGGAAGGAAGAATTGTAGGAGACAGAGGTGTCAAGGACAAGAAAACCCACAGAATCAGCTACCTGGGCTCACAGGGGCTCACAGAGACTGAACTGACAACCAGGAAGCCTGCAAGGGACTGACCTAGGTCCTTTGCACATATGTTAGAGTTAGTAGCTTGGTGTTCCTGTGGGACTTCTAACAGTGGGAGCAGGGGCTGTCTCTGACTCTGTTGACTGCTTTTGGAACACTTTTCCTCCTACTGGGTTGCTTCATCCAACCTTAATAGGAGGGGATGTGCCTAGTCATATTGCAACTTGATATGCCATGTTTGGTTGATGTCCTTGTGAGGCCTGCCAGGTTCTCAAGTGTCTATAGCAGTGGTTTCAACTCGTTGGTCGTGACTCTCATGGCACTTTCACAGGGGTTGCCTAAAACATTGGAAAAGACACGTATTGACATTACAATTCATAACAGTAGCAAAATTACAGTTACGAAGTAACAATGAAAATAATTGTATGGTTGGAGGTCACCACAGCATGACTGTACAAAAGAGTCAAAGCATTAGGAAGGTTGAGAACCACTGGTCTGTAGAGAAGAGCATACTTTTTACTGCTACAAAGAACAAGCGAGAAGTAAAAACGACCAGCCTACTGTACTCAGATATGGGTGAACACCTCACCAAAGTACTAGAAAATTAAACTTAGTAACAAATGGTAAATGCATTTTCCTGAAATGTGAAGACATTTGCATATCTGAAGATTTAGAAATATTACAGCCCAGAGGAATAAATAAGAGAAGAAAATGTGCATGTCTTTTCAGTAGGTTTTCATGTATATGTCTACGTATTAATAACCCACAGGATCCAGTGGCAGTCAGGTCTTCTCTTGTTTTCTCTGTTGATCTATACCTGTAAGAAGCTAATCACTTGTACTGTGAATCAGAAAATCAGCCTGATGTTCACATTTTTTTTTCTGAATAAGCAGTACTAATGCAGTGTGTCCCTCACAAGTTGTTTTCTACAGGGCCCATGATATGCCTGAGAGGGAAAACATACTTGCTACGCAAGCTACATGGCAGGAATTTGATCCTTGGAGACCATATAAAGGCAGGAAGAGAGAACCAACTCCAGAAGGTGTACTCCAAACCCCACATGCCTGTTATAGTGTAAACACACTCACACCCATTCACACTCACCCGCACTCACTCATTCCCAATTACCCACTCTCACCCACACTCACATGCACACTCATTCTCTCTCTCACACACACATACACACATGTGCACATGAATAAGAGTAATTTTAGACGATTTTTGCACAAATTTATAGATCTTTAGAGGAACAGTTAGAGGATACGGTGTCTGACAAAGCCATTTTTACAAATGCTTCAGTATCACTGGGGGTACTCCCTAGATTTTGTTACAACAAATCTGGTTTTAAAATAAGACAATAAATACCCGCTATAATGATGTTTTATATTTTAAAAAGCATCTTAAATAAGTGAAATAAACAACGGTCTTAAATGACTGCTCAAGTCTATGGCTGTAGCATCCCATACAAGGCTCTTTGAAACCACCAGACCTTTTATCCAGAGGCAGCCAGTGAAGAAACTCTAGTGACCCATTAGTCACTTACAGTGATACAGTGATTTTAAACTGTTCCCAGACTTCCAAATCTCTTCTCTCACTTTTTTTATTTTTTTACATTTTATTTTTATTAATTAATTAATTTCTTTTATATCCCAACCACAGCCTCCCCTCCCTCCTCTCCTGTCACTCTGATCCCTCCCTAAGCCATCCTTCCTCAGTATTTGCTCAGAAAGGGGTAGGCCTCCCATGAGTATCCAAAAAGCATGGCATATCTAGTAGCCATCAGACCAAGCACCTCCCCCTGTATTCAGGCTGGGCAAGGAAATTAGCATGAGGAATAGGTTCCCAAGAGACAGCCAAAGTACCAGGGACAGCCCTCTCCCATTGCCAGGAGTCCCACAAAAAGACCAAGCTACATAACTGTCAAATATATGCAGAGGGTCTAGGTCGGTCCCATGCAGGCTCCCTGGTTATACCCTTGGACACATTGGCACAGGAGACAACTTCCTGAACAGAACACCAGTAGTACTGACACTAAGATCAACAATTAATAAATGGAACTTCATGAAACTGAAAAGCTTCTGTAAGGCAAAGGACACTGTCAATAGGACAAAACAGCAGCCTACAGAATGGGAAAAAAAACTTCACCAACCCTATATCCAACAGAGGAATGATCTCTTAAACATATAAAGAAGTCAAGAAACTAGACACCAAAAAACCAAATAATCCAATTAAAAAATGGGGTGCTGACCTAAACAGAGAATTCTTAACAGAAGAATTTCAAATGTCAGAGAAACACTTAAAAAAATGTTCATCATCCTTAGCCATTAGGGAAATGGAAATCAAAATGAGCCTGAGATTCCATGTTACACCTGTCAGAATGGCTAAAATAAAAACATAAGTGACAGCTCATGCTGGAGAGGATGTGGAACAAGGGGAACACTCTTCCATTGCTGGTGGGAGTGCAAACTTATACAGTCACTTTGGAAATCAATATGGCATTTTCTCAAAAAATTGGGAATCAATCTACCTCAAGACTCAGCTATACCACTCTTCAGCATATACCCAAAGAATGCTCAATCATACCACAAGGACACTTGCTCAACTATGTTCATAGCAGCTCTATTCAAAATAGCCAGAACCTGGAAACAACCTAGATGCCCCTCAACTGAGGAATGGATAAGAAAATGTGGTGCATTTACACAATGAAATATTACTCAACTGTTAAAAATAATATCATGAATTTTTCAGGCAAATGGATGGAACTAGAAAAAGTCATCCTGAATGAGGTAACCCAGACCCAGAAAGACAAACAAAGTATGTATTCATCCACAAGTGGATATTAGCTGTAAAGTAAAGTATAACCATGCTACAATCCACAGTCCTAAAGAAACTAGGTAAGCTAGGTAACAAGGAGGGCTCAAGGGGGAATGCATGGATCTTCCTAGGAAAGGGACATAGAGGTGATTTCCTGGGTGAACTGGGGTGGGTGGAGATGAGAACTTGAGGGATTAGGTTGTGGGATGGGCAGAGGGGGAGAGTATTAAGAAAGATGACTGGAAAGAAGGACTTTATGGAGTCAGAGTCTGGCACAAGCCTGATGCAAGGGAAACTTCCACAAGTCTACAAGGACAGCCCCAGCTAAGACTCCTGGCACCAGTGGATACAAAGCCTGAACAGGTGATCCCCTGTCATCAGATTGGTCACTACCTCAGCTGTCAGTAGAGAGCCTTCATTCAGTGACTGATGGAAGCAGACTCAGAGACCCAAGACCGAACACTGGGCTGAACGCGGGGGGTCCTGCTGAGGAGAGGGAGAGGAATTATAGGAGCCAGGGGTCAGGGATATTGGAGGAAAATCTTCTCTCACTTTAACTTGACTATTGTGAACCAAAGGTCTTGATTAATATGTAGATAATGTGGATGTTATGGAATCTTGAAGTCCAAAGTCAAATTATCCTGGGCCATCTTTTGCCCAATTTAATAGCCATCTATTACTCTTCTCTGTATGTGACCTATCCTCTTTTGATCGTTAGGTAAATCCCTTGGATCTACAAACAGACCCCTAGGTCCCACAAACCAAAAAGTTAAGTATGCCATCTAGTAGCACCCAAGGCCTATAGCAAAGATTTCCCCAGATTTTGTGACCTGCTTACCAGATATTTCCACCAACGCATTAACAAAGTGTCTTGATTTATAATTTCTTTCCCTGTCAATACAAAATCTCATGGAGCTGTTAGCATATTTAAACATGGAACACGCGCTGAGTTAAGTCAGTGTTTCTGGGCCAGGGCCATGGTCACTCATATTTGGCTCCAGAATAAACTGTCTCTTACTTCCTTTGAGGTAGGAGTTGTGTATTTACATCAACACTACGTATATGAACACGTTTACGTCATCACATGGTCAGCAACTGAGCCAGCAGCATGACTAGGGCAGCATAAGCTTCTCTACCAGTCACTTCTGGAAGTGAAAACAAGGGGTGCCAAGACGAATGAGACTGCAGGTGGGGCAGTCTTTGTGGGAGAGGTGCTTCCTTCCACATCCCTATTCTCAGTTCTGGGTCCAGGTAAGGGGCAAAGTAGCACTACCCTGTGATGCCTCTGTCAAGTCTCCTCAGCTTTAGTCCTACACGGTTTCTACAAAACTACCACAGTTCAATGCAGCCAGAGAAAACACTTCACTAAATATTTTAGTGTTTGTGGAACAACTTCAGTCAAGATATAAGACGAAATACAAAATACAAGACAAGCAGATGAAAGTGCACTATGAGGTATATAGTCTAACCCATGGTTAGCCTAACAACTGCTATAAAATGCTAATAGAATTGTTATATGTAACATCAGCTACTAGCTGGGCTAGACACGTGAAATGTTTCTATGATAATGAAATTGATGACTACGACAATCTTCAGCAAAAGGACAACACACAGGTCAGGATGGGGAAAGGTCACAGCTAGCAACATCACTGTACATCAGTGGCCATTCTCTCTCTCTTTTAACTTGTGGACAGTCTGATGTTGAATCCATACTGGAGTACTACTGCCAACCACACCCAAAGTTAGAAATTATCACAAGAAAGTGAATGAATGAATGGAGAAGACTCTTTGCCAATTGAGGAATCCCTACCACACCCATACCTCAGTCCAGGGCACCTTCACTAGGAATGTATTTTATTTATTCTCTTTACCTCTCTATTTACATATGTCTCACTATGAACACTGCCCATGGAGTGACATTTCATATAATCAATGTCCACAACACAACTAGAATACTTTCTTTCCTACTTATCATGCTCCTAAACAAACAAATCAGTAGACAATGACACCTGAATATAAAATGATCAGGTACTATAGTAGAATGAATTGGGAAAACACCAGAAAAGACAACAATGGGGAGTAGCACACATGATCCTTCCAGGCTAGAGCCCCTGCCCAGGGCTTTGAGTGAGAAGCTCTTTCTACCTGCTTCCCTCTCCCAAGGTGAGCATCCAGTAACTGAAGGTAAGCACAGTGCACGGCTATCCTGAGCCTAGGCTGTGCCACCCTCTACGCTAAGTGTTTTGAATGCATTGTCTTATTTAGGTCTCAAAACAACGTTGCTGGCGGTTTCGGGAGCTAACATTATCCTAAACTTTACAGATGGCAATCTCAGAGAGGTAAGTAACTTTCCAAGGTTACACAATCAGGTTACAGCTGAGAGTAAAACACACATCTCTTTGTTTCCAGCGCGTTTAACCCCACTTAAGAATTCCCAAGCACATTGTTTTGTAAGATCTGAGCATACATTTCCATCTCTTCCTCTAATCAATGAGTTCCTTCAGGGAAGAATTTATTGCTCATTAATTTTACATCTCTAAGGCATAGAATAATACCTAATAGAGAACAGGAACTCAATGACTATCAAGTAAATAAGATGATGAATTAAAAAAAATAAAAGATAAAAGAAATTAATTTGAAAAAGAATTGTTAAACTCAGAGCAAAAGTTCATTGGATCCAAGGATGCTGTCCCCATGTAAACTTTGTGCACCTCACTTCTATTTTAGCAACATATGACTCTTATGAGAGGCACCACTTTTTACTATAGAAATAAATAAAGTACCCTGGACCTAAATGAATGATTGAAATTCTATAATCAGAACACAGCACAAGCACCACCAGCATATAATCACATGTTGCCTATAATAAGCAACTTGAAGTGTTCTAATGGGTTGCAATTTTGCAATCTAGACACAAGAAGAAGATATGCTCTTGACAATATTTAACACAAGTGCTTCAACTGGCTTGGATGGAAAGCAACCCCCCTCTTTGCATTATATAGATATTCTGTTTCCTTCTCAGTAAGCAGACAGTCTCCACTGGTACCTTCACATCCTCTGCCATCTTCCTCCAGCTTTTGGCCAGCTTGACATCTGCAGAAATAACTGCCAATCGTATTGCAGCACTGGTCTTGACAGCCCCCATTGTCAACAGCACATTCGTTTATATCTGCAATTGGATAGTTGTATAGAATCAGTCTCTTCAAAGTAAACAAACGGAAAGAAACTTCAATGCCTCTCCTAAAATCAATCCACCAATTTGACATTTCTTCCTCTTCATATTTAAAGGAGAAAAGAAAACAGCATCTCATTTTATTTCGTTATTTTGTGTCTGTGTGCATGTGCATATGTGCATGAGTATGTATGTGACTGCAAGCGTGCACGTGGCATAGCATGCAGATAGAGCTCAGAGGACGACTACAGGTGTCCCCACCTTCGCACCTATTCGACACGACTTCTTTCTGTTGTGTGCTATGGTAGTTGGCATATGAGTTTATGAGACCTCCCTTTTCTGTCACATCTTGTCACAGAAGCACTGGGATTGCAGCTGTGCAGCTGTGCCCAGCTGTGCATGGGTGTTAACCTCAGGTT
This sequence comes from Peromyscus nudipes, assembly GCA_902168325.1. NCBI lineage: Eukaryota > Metazoa > Chordata > Mammalia > Rodentia > Cricetidae > Peromyscus > Peromyscus nudipes. The sequence goes on along the minus strand of CABHPH010000538.1, from coordinate 13,837 downwards.
CTCAAGCTTGTGCAGCAAGAGCTTTACCTAGTGAGCCCTAGCCCCAGCATCTTACTTTAATCAGAGTGAATGTGCTGTAGAGAAATAGCCAAGTCATAATCTTTGATATCTGAAGTACTATTTTTAAATAGTTAAATAAGGAGGTTTTGGCATTGTAGATTTGGAGAGTTCATAGGACAGATAGAGAAATTTCCTACCAGTCAGCAATTCAAGATGAGATCCAGAAAACAGAGAAATTACAGTAGTGTTCTGTAGTATCCAGCAGGGGTTGAGGACTAAACAGAGCTACTTCTAAACCCTTGGCTAAAAGTTATCTTTAGTTATAGAACTCAAATTAAAGCATTCCTCCTATCCAATATGGGACATATTCTAACCCATTTTCAGACTTGATAGTGGCCTGCCAGGCAACAGTATTACACATCTGTTCAATTCAGCATGTTTAGTATATGCAGAGTAGTGATTGTGATAGGTGCTTGTTCAGTAAGATGAATGTGGATAGGAGAAAGCAGAGCATGAGGGAGCAAGGTAAGGAAGGATGGGAGCTTTGGAGAAACAAAGAGAAGAGAAAACAGGGGAGACTGACCAGTGAGGAATAGCAGAAGCCAAGTAGAAATAGAGATGGAGGAGCTGCGTGTCCAACCTGAGTAACTGTGAGAGCATGGAGTAATGGCTACGGCAGGAATGAGGAGGCAACAGACAGAGAATCTTGACTGGACTTTGCTAATTGCATCCATCTCTGGAGATACTACCTTTGAAAGTGCCTTTGCTTGTCTTTAAACTATTCAACGAAGTGTGTCATGCATACAGAAAAGAATCCAATCCTCAAATATATTTTTTGAGTTTGCAAAAATAAAGTATACAAGTGCCGTTTTTTAACTTGTGGGGATCCAATCTGAGGGTTTATGTGTACTAGGCTACGCTCTGGTGCTGAGCCTATCCACAGACTAGCAGCACAAGCTTACTGTGGGGATCAAGTATGACTATTGTTCAAGTTGAACTCTGTGTAGCTGAAGGTCACAGCTGCTTTGACCTTGAGACACCACATGTCAGCTTCGACTTTTTTGTGATGTGTCCAGACAAACTTGGACTGTACATTTTTGTGTTTTTATGTCTGCCTTCTTTCATTAATCATCCGTTTATAGACACATCCATGTGCCACATGAACTTGTGGTTCATTCATTCTCACTCCTGTATAATATTATATTCTATGGATTTATCGAATGTGTATTTATCCATTTCACAGATAAAGCACAATTGGTCACTTTCTCGGTTTTAATGACTGTGAAGAATGTTGACATGAGTATCATCATATAAGCAAGCCTTCAATGGATTTACACATGTACTTGCACTGGATGATACATCTCAACTGGAATCACAGGACCAAAGAGTCTGACATGTTCTACTTTAGTAGTTATAACCAAGCAGTCTCCCAAAGAGATTAATCTAATTTATACTCCCACCAGCTGTGCATTGGGGACCAGATGCCACTAATTCCTTCCAGTATTTGGGACATCCTGTTTCTGTTTCAGGTCCTCTGGAGATTTTATAATAGCATCATGTTGTGACTTAATTTGCATTTTACTGGTTATTAATTAGGTTAAGCACATTTTCATGTTATTGGCCATTCGGGTGACATTTGTTGAAAAGTTTCTTCCAACAGTCTGTCAATTTGTTTAACTCTTAAAATATTGGTTATTGTACTTATTGGTCTTGGGGTATAATCTCAAACAAAAGAGATATTTGTAATCAACTTTGCCTCCCTTCAAGTCTTGAAAGGGTGATTTTTCACATGCACATCATAAGAATGGAAACAAATCTATATTTCTAGCAGTCTATCTATAAAGATTTATCTGATCCAATTAAAAATGTTCTCATTTTGTATATCTGATTCATAAACAAGTGGTAAGTCTTACCACTACTGAATATACACAGAAAATTATTTGGTTTTCTTATTAATTCTATAAGGTGATAAATGACACTGACTGTTTTTTGCATCTCTAAAATCATTCTTACCAAAAAACTGTGCCCTTTTAATATATTTCTGGATTCAACTAGGATTTTTAAAATGATTTTGGTGGTTATATTCACAATATGAATGGGATTTTTTCTTTCTCTTCTAGTCCCCACAGTTTTTGTACCGCCAGGTTCTTTTTCTCACTTTTCATGGGAACAAAAGCAAGCTGGAATTATTTCTTTTTTCTATTGTCCAAATAGTTTGGTTTTATTTCTTACTTCAATGTTTAAGTTCATTTATTATGCCACTTGCAGCATGTGGCTGTATTTGTATATTGTGTGTCTCTATGTGTGTACTATATTGTGTGTATAATGACTTCTGAGCTTATTTCTTACATATAAAAATATTCAATTATACAGCCAAATGCATTGGGGTAAATTGTGTCACTCAAGGAATTTTTTTCTCTTTCATATAAATTTCTGAATATACTGCTGTTAGGTTTTTTTTTCAGTATTTCCATACTTCTATGGAACATGCCCAATCTATACTTAGGTCTCTATTCAAGTTTTTTCTCAATATTTCCATACTTCTATGGAACGTGCCCAATCTGTGCTTAGGTCTCCATTCTTGTTCTCAGAATTCATTCTGAAGAAGGAATACTGAGAAATGTGTTTGTGTTAGGTTATACATTTTCTTCTTCTTTATTTTTACGAGGATTATTTTAAATTCCCTTATATATTTCTGTTGTCTATCATCTTTTTATAATTTATCCTCTACCATCTATCACCCATCTATCTATGAATCTATCTATCTATCTATCTATCTATCTATCTATCTATCTATCTATCATCTATCTGTGTAAGTTAAGTACATATTAATGTATCCATCATTTGTCCATCATATTCTATACCTCTGTCTTAGTCACTGTTCTGTTGCTGTGAAGATACCCATGACCAAGCAACTCTTATTTAAAAAACAAAAAACATTTAATTGGGAACTTGCTTACAGCTTCAGAGGGTTTTTCCTCTATCATCATAGGAGGGATCATGGCAGCACACATTTCTGGAACAAAAGTTGAGAGCTACATCCTGATCAATAGGGAGCAGACAAAAGCGACACTGGGCATGGTATAGACTTTGGGAACCTAAGAGCCCACTTTCAGGGACACACCTCCAACAAGACCACACCTCCTAATCCTTCCCAGACAGCTCATCAACTGGGCACAAGTGTTAGCTTATTCTCATTCCAACCACCTCACCACCCATTCAGCATCTGCATCCCAGCTGTTTGCCACCTGTCTTGTGTTTTCCAAAAGAAAGGTCTAGGCGCTGTTCACTCTTCAACATTGCTCATCGTCTTCTCCCTTAATTGTCTTGTCCTTTGTTGCTGCTTTCCTCCTGCTTTCTGTGTGTCTCTCTTAGTGTCCTAACTCCAGTGTCTTTTGTTCTTACTCTAAAACTATATTTCTGTTCCCCTATATATGTGTGACAATCCACCCCAACTGGAAGTGCTTAAAAAGAAAATGGGTTATTTTCTTTCATGTTTCTTGAGATTGACAGGCACAATTTGATGGTCAGTAGCATCAGGTGGCAGTTGAACTCATCTTGTATGCTGGCTGTTCACTCACAAATTGGGAATTGGGTGGAGGTTCTGGGACTTCTGGAGAAAGAGAAATGGGATGAGGAGAAGGAGGAGAAAGAGGAGGAGGGACAGGAGGAGGAGCAGGAGGAGGAGGAGCAGGAGGAGCAGAAGAAGAAAGGGCAGGAGGAGGAGGGGCTGGAGGAGGAGGAAGAGCAGGAGCAAGAGGAAGAGCAGGAGGAGGAGGAGCAGGAGGAGGAGGAGCAGGAGGAGAAGGAGCAGGAGCAGCAAGAGGAGGAGGGGCAGGAAGAGAAGGAGGAGCAGGAGGAAAAGGAGCAGGAGGAGCAGGAGGAGGAGGAGCTTGAGGAAGAGAAGGAGCAGGAGGAGGAGGAGCAGGAGGAGGAGGGGCAGGAGGAGGAGGAGGAAAAGGAATTTGTCCTTTGATAAAACACTTTCATGTGTGACCTGGGAGAGAAAGAAACTATGGCAGCTTCTGAAGACAGCATATTGCACTTAGATGTTTGGGGTAGGGTATAATTTTCTTAAAGCTAAAGTATTGGCTATGCCTCACAGTTTTTCATGTTGCATTTTAATTATTGTTCAACTCAAAACATTTCCTACTATAAATGAACATTTCTTCTTCAGATTATTTTAAATTATATTTTGGGGACTTTCTTCAAAACCATTGACAACTTTTTAATGTCTTATTATGAAATGCTAGGTCAATTTCATAGTGGAGACAGTATATATTCAGCATAATCTCAATTCTTGAAAATTTATTAAATTATTTATATTCTAATACTTGCTCAATATGGGATTAAAATTATATGTACACATTTTGAATATGTATAAACATGTATATTTAATTAGTTCTAGTTTGTTACTCAGGTTTTCCATATTTTTATGTCTTTGAGGATTTTCTCAATCTCTTTATCAGATTTTACTTGTCCTTTTATGATTGAAAGTTTTGTTTCATGCAATTTGAAGCTTTATTAACATTGCCACATTTTCCTAGCACATATGACCCTTTGTTATAAAATGTGCCTTTTTTGTCTCTAGCATCTCTTATTAAAGTTGGCTTTTTGTGACATTTGTTACCTGCACCAATTTCTTTTTGGTTACCATTTACATGAATTTCATTCTTTAAAGTCTACTTTTATACTTCATTACCCACACATTGGAGAATTTCTCTATGTATTATTTGAACATATTCTAGCTCTCTTTAAACATAAACATATTCTAGATACCTTATTCTTTTAACTATAGGATACGCTATGTAACTGACCTCTAACACCTGACATCTTTGAATTAAATCTACAATTTCCCTATTTCTAAAAGATACCATATATTGTGTTATAATCCCTATTCATAAGCACCTTCTTTTAAATTTGTGATTTTAGTTTGCTATTTCCTTCTTTTTTCAACCTTCCACTATATATTAATTTATTACTTTCAGTGGTAAGCCTAGACTGCTGTGGAATGTTGTTCTGTATGCTGTGAATGAGTGTTGCTCTGATTGGTTGATAAATAAAATGCTGATTGGCCAGTAGCCAGGCAGGAAGTATAAGTGGGATAAGCAGACAAAGAGAATTCTGGGAAGTGGAAGAGCTGAGTCAGGAGTCACCAGTGAGACACAGAGGAAGCAAGATGACAAGGCAGACCTAAGAAAAGGTATCAAGCCATGTGGCTAAACATAGATAAGAATTATGGGTTAATTTAAGTGTAAGAGCTAGTCAGTAATAAGCCTGACCTAATGGCCAAGCAGTTATAATTAATATTAAGCCTCTATGTGATTACTTTATAAAGGGCTGGGAAACAGTGGGTGAGAGATTTGTCCTGACCATAGGGCCTAGACAGGACCAGAAAACTCTTCCAACTACACTAGACATCATAGCATTCATTATTAGATCCTCATCTAAATTAGTGCTTGACCACTTCTAGAAACTATAGTCACTGGAGTTCGATGATTCTGTTAGGCTTGGAATTTTTGCATCGTTGTCATCCCCATGGTAGTTTCAGATGTTTAAATGATGTCTACCTGGTTCTATTACTTTATCTAATCAATAGCCTAGGTTCACCTTTACAGTCACTCTTTCTGGGACTTATCATTTCTTCCTCCATTTATCTGCCTCTGTCTAGAACAATGTTGTCTTTCTGAAAATGACCAGAATATGTAATTCATATTTATAATTAGGTAAGAATTTTTCATGCTTTGTTAGGAAATATATCTTAACCTGAATATTTATTTTAAGAGTTTTATAATTATAAGAAAATTGCAAAAATAAAAGTTACCCTGTACCCCACATACATCACATCCCATGATTATAAACATCTTATGTTAGTTAGGTACATGTATTTAACTAATAAGTCTGCATCAATAGGCCATGGTTACATAGTCACACTTTATTGACATTTCCTGTTCTCAAATAATACCCCTCTTCTGTCTCAGGATTCTTTCCATGACATCACACTGAATTTAGTTGCCTTGTCTCCTTAAGCCTCAAACTTCTGTAGTTTTGATATCCTTGAGAGTTTTGAGAAAAACTAACCAGGTGTTGTATGCTGTGGTTTCTGATATAATTTTGTGTAACATCTTCCTTGTTGGGAATCACGTTTTTTGAAGAGGGAGACCACAGGGATAAGGGGTAATTTTCACATGAACAGGACTTAGCTTGGTTGGTGCTGACCTTGATAGATGGCTGATTTAGTACCTGCCGGTTTCCTCATTTTACATAAACAGGGCAGTCCTAAGTCTTTCAGACTCTTTGGAGCAATGAAAAATCAAGCCTAATCTTCTAACACTACCGCATCCCACAGTCATCTGCACCTCTTCCTTACCAGAAACCTGCCTCTTCTCCATTTACTCTATGCCAAACTTTAAAGAGTCTTCTCAATGGAAAGAAAAGGAGCTGTAGGTTGGCCATTGGCTTCTTCAACCTTTCCCTATGTCATTCCATTGTCATTGTTGAAAATGATGTTGCTAGGTTTCTCTGTTTGAAATAAGAATTCTCTCTTTATTTCTGTCCATCCATTGAGCAATCTCCTGGCTCCTGATGATTTTTGTTTGTTTTTTCATTGTCATTTTCTTCCATTGAGTCTTAAGTGCCTCTAAAACTTATGTACTTATGTTTTTCTTTGACTTGTAGAGGAACTGTTCCTAATTTCACCTAGCCAGCCCTTGCATTTCTCTCGCCTTCTGCGGCCTCTCCTACTGCTTCCGTATGTGTGGCTATGAGACCTACTCGCTACAGATCATTTATCTCAGGCTGTTTTCTCTTTTGTTTACTAAGCATATATTCTTGTTCTTGGCTTCAGAGCAGATGGTATCACTGGACTACTGTTTCTCATTCTCTCTTCTAATCTGAAAGACTTGGCATCATGTTCTCATGGATCCCCAAGGTTACCCCAAGGGAGCCTGGATAGACATTCAAGGCTGAGGGAAGATGTCCCAGCACATCGCCTCCAAACCCAGGACTGAAAAATCTTTAGTCTGTTTTAAACAGTGGGAAGCTCTTGGCTTAACATCTCTGTGAATAATGTGATTGGTTTTATTATTTAAAATCTCTTCTATTAGACTGCCACAACTTATCTCAGGGAAGTCACATGCAAGCAAGGTCCTTTAATCACAAGGAATATGAAGAAGTACACCTTTGCAAAATAATTTCAGAAACCTAATAATAATTTTAAGATAGTCACAAAATGTAGTGAGTGGTGATCCCCTTCAATGTGCATTCATTTATCTTCATCCTTATGTACACTATCAATAAACATAAAACCAAATCTGGCTCCATACTTTCAGGAGGCTCACAAACTGTTAATATTAGATTACAATTTTGTAAAAGATAAAAAATAAAAGTAAATTAGAGGTTCCATTTGTCAAAATGATAAGTATATAAAAAACACACAAAAGAACTAATGCTTATTTGTTTAGTAGGAATATTAGCAGCCCACCAAACATCTAAGTATATCATAAAATATATTTTATATTTCTAGAGTTTAAAAGAAACACCATAAATAAAAGGCATACATGGAAAAGCTCATAGATTCTGCCACAGTGAATTTTTATTTCAAGAGATAGAGAGATGGCTTGATGGTTAAAAGTATTCCTTGCTTTTTCAGAGGACCTAAGTTTGGTTCCCAATATCCATATTAGGCAACTCACAACCAACCATAACATTGGCTCCAAGAGGTCTGCACCGTCTCTGAACAGAACACATCTGCACTCATACATGCACATACCCACACACAGATGTGCATATATATGCATAATTAAAAATTATGAAATAAACTTAATATTAAAATATTTATGTTTGTGATGCTAGTTTTGAGTCCCAAGCCTTATATTTTTTTTAAAAGAAAGTACTCTCTATCAATGAGCTATACCCCCATCCCTCTTATAGCTTTATAATCTCACATTCAGGGTAATCAAGCTTCAAAAACAAAGATGAAATGAAAAAGAAAAAAAATGATATTGGAGCATGTTAAGTCAAAGATTCTTGCTTCTCCCCAGCAATTCGGTCAGTTCCAAGAATATCCATATGCTATTCCTGGAATATAGAATCATGATACACATAATGGATTATATATTTTTAATTACAGAAGAGGAAAAATATAAATGAACTCAACAGTAAATATTGAAGATGTAACTACTCCATGCCAAGGATGCTATCCAATCATTAACCAGCAATTTTGCAAAGCATCTCCATTTGCATCTGCACTCATATCTGCACTGTAAGAGTATGTATATTTACATACATTACAGTACACATATCCATGGATCTACCAATCATGCTTGGGAAGAATAGAAAAGAATATGGTTAAATCTCCTCAGTAATTAATCTTGAAAGAAATGACTGTGGATGGCTTTGTTTTGTGGTTATGCATTCTTCCATTTCTCAACTTATTTTTAGTAAAACTTGAGGGAAATGATAAAAAGAGAGTACTTTATAAGGCTATTATATCACATGTTCAAAATAATTAGTGCATTTTGTAATATAGAATGAGTTCTATAAATAGTAGCCATTAGTGTTATAAGAACAATAATAGTGTTTATTATCACATAACGTAGGAGGCCCAGATGTCCTTGTGCTCACAGATAAGCACTAGGGGAACCTGGAATGCTAGCTAGCACACAGGATTGTTCCTTCAATAGAAGGAACAAAGCATCTGTTGTCTGCCCAGAAGGCTGGGAGCAGACTTGCATACTAGCCTGATGACCTTTGCAGTATTTGTGTGAGACCACACTGGACATTGCTCCAGAACCTTATCAGAAGTGTGATTTCCCAATCAATCTATAGAACCTGTCTTTCCAGACAGTGCCACGTGTACTTTACAAAGAGTTTCAGTGTAGTCACATTTGATCTTTATTTAACTAACTTTGATCCTCAAGGAGATTTTTGTATGCTTTATCTTGCTCGTGCGGTTGACTTAATTATCACTAGGAAAATTTTCACCAAATTGTGCTGCACTTAAATGTGCGTAAAATAAATGACTTGGGGTCAGATTCCCAAAGTTTGAAACAACACCAGCTACTTAGTTATGTTGGACTGAACTGTCTTCTTGACTCTCAAGGATATTCACTCTGCTGGCCATGGAGGTTGCAGAAACCAGCCACCCACCCCACCCCACCAGCCCCCCCGCCCCCATACTTGAAAACTCAAACCTGGTTAATAGAAAGCGCTCAGTTACTTTCTGTTTACTTTGAATTGAACAATAGCATGCATGAAATTACAAGGCCATCTTCAGGTGTATACTTTTCAACACAGAAAGCTCATAGACAATCTTGCTTTCCCGGGATACACTTTCATGAAATTCTGCTCCCTGTCAATTTCAACTGTAGGCTGAATAATCCAAAGAAAGGTTAAACCCCCCTGCCTTGACCTGTTGACTTTCCAGTTGCACACTGACATTTTATGAATATAAGACATATACATGTGTTTCTAATGGCATTGATTTCTACTTTTCTCTAAAAGGAAAATAAGAACACATGGTACATGTTAGGTGACCTCATGTATTCAGGAAAAAAATACAGGAAAACATAAAGTTATTGTTATCTGCTAAAAAAATCTCCAGGTTTGTAAGAAAATATTTGAAAGTCATTGACTTTGAAGATGGTTCTGAAAAGCAGGTCAACACTTAGGATTTTAAATTGCAGTTTTATAAGACTCGGGTATGATAGATTTCAAGCTGTTTCATGTAGCCAATGTCATTCAAGGTTGCAAATAAATTTGGTCTTTCAAAAGCAAGATGAATGACAAAATTCTCTGACACACAGCAAGTCTTCCAGGTTAGTCATGACAAAAGTTCAATGATACCGTCAAGGCTATCACTCCATCTGTAATGACAAACTGCAGTCTCTTCGGGAATTAAATATGATGGTTCCAAGAGCAGTACTGCATTTCTGTTATAGGACAAAAATTATAGTAGAACCTGAAATGAGTAAGAAAAGTATCTACATAAAGCCGCTATTAATTTTTACCTTTAAACAAAATTAGTGGATTTGGATTCTTTTCATGTGATCCTTTCCTTAAATGAGGCATCTATCTCAAGTCTCATGCTTCATTTAGTTTGTTGTTTTGGTGTTAGTGGATTTTCATACAGATTTTAGAAGCTTGACAGATACTGAAGAGAGCTAACTACAACAGAGCAAAGAAGCAAGATGAGAAATGTTTTATTTTAATTTAAATTTTTCTCCAAACTGAATATATGTGCTCCAGCTTAGCATGTATACTTTTGCTTTGTTTTGAAGGCACTTTGTGAAAATGTCCACGAAGTGCATGTAAATTTTACCTATCATCCTGATTTTTAAGCCAGTGGGTTTTATGAGGTTATGATCAACAGACCTCACTGCAGTCAGTGTCTACAGCAAATCAGTCTAGCTGTCTTTAGTTGTCGTGCTTAGCGGAATTCCTTGTAGGTTAAAGTGACCTATTACATCACTTCGCATCACTAGAAAATGCATGTCTTACATCCTTCTAATTCCATTGTTGACATTATAGCATAGCATTCCATCAAAAGTACATAGAAATACCTCTTCTGAAGATTGTAGATAATATGTAGAAATGATTTCTAGCTACAACCTAAGTCGTAGATTACTACTACAGTAATGTGAATGTGGCTTCACTTAAAAAATCAGCCTGATTTTCTCTATTTCAGTCAGCAGGGAACAAAGAAGATCTCAAAAAATTATCTAGACCTCCACAAATCTCTTGAGGTTCAACTGAGTGTCTTCTCTTACTTATCATTGTTGATGAAGACAGAAAGGAGAAATGAAAAGCCATGCCACCAGACAACAGGGCCACAAACTTGTGGTTCTGGACACCCACTGTCTGTCTCTGGACTGTCATGTGAGTCAGGTCACATCTCTGCTTCTCACTCATTTTAAAGAGTGTGACAGCCATCCACTAAAATACTGACTACCATAGCTGTGAAAATCCCCTTTCCCTTTGAAATCTATCCTGAGTGCTTTATCTGCTGTGAAAAACAAATCCTTTGCTATATTTTCTTTCAAAGAAGACTATTCAAAAGAATTCAGCAGTTTATGCAGTGAAGAAAATTGTGAAGGAAAAAAGAAAAACACAGGATACATGTTCATAGAAGAATTCTACCATAAACTCTGCTGCTTAAAATAAATACACACAAGCACTGGGAGCAAGGCCATTATATGAGGCTGCATCTGTGTAATGCAGCCTACACATCTACTATTATTTTTAAGAAGTTTAATAAAAGTTATGGAAATATTGTACCTACAGCATGCTTTCTTTAAGCTTGGCATAGCTCACAAAACTTGCAACAAATCTCCCAACTAAGTAACTAGCTTTAAAAGTTATTCACCTTCTAAATATTGTCATTACTTGTTCATGGCTAAGCTCCTTTGAGTTTAGTAGGCAAAGGCTCCTACTACCACACCTCATGACCTGAATTCTCTCTTGAAGACCCACAAGGTGCAGTCAACTTCCTCAATTTGTCCTCTGACCCCTAGTGGTGAACAAACATGCCTGTGTGCACACACGCAAACAAATAAAGAAACGCAATAAATTTAAAAAATTGGGATACATTTGAGGTTTTAGTGTAGGGGATGTAGCTCTGTTAGTAGAGAATGCACTAGAATGCATGAGCCTTGAATTTAATTCTTAAGACTGCATAAAACTAAATGTGGTGGCATCTGCTCATTATCCCAGATTTGAGTAACAAGTTTGAAGGCATTCTGGGCTATGTGAGACTCTGCCCTCCGCACTAATTATATAGAATATTTGAGGTTTTATAAGCTTATTTTAAATTGAAAATATCTATTGAAATAAACAGTTGCATGTTAACTACATTTAGAGTCAAGATAAAGACACTGAATTTGAACCAGAATGGCCCCCATAGACTTGATTTAGATTGACATAGATTTGAATGGTTGGTCCCCAGTTATTAGAACCATTTGGGAAGGATTAGGAAGTGTGGCCTTGTTGGAGCAGCCATGGCCTTAATGTGTCATTTCAAAAGCTCACTCCAAGCCCAAATCACTCTTTCTGCCTGCAACTTATAGATCATCTATAAGCTCTCAGCTACTTCTCCAGCACCATGCCTGCCTGCTGCCACTCTCTCTGCTATAATAATTATGGACTGACCCTCCAAAACTGTAAGCAAGCCCCTAATTAAATAATTTATTTTATTGCCTTGGTCACTGTGTCTCTTCACAGCAATAGCAGAGTAACTGAGACAGACGTGTACAGGAGCTGGATTGCAGATCCTCTTTTATTTAGTTCATATATCATTTTTCTTTTCCCTTTGCTGCATTTGTAAAATGAGTGTAATGACATTAATACCCTCTCCATTATTGTTTTGAAAAATTAAATGAATTATTATGCAAAACTGATGACCTCATACTGAAGGTTCAATAAACTAGACTTCCAGTTAGTATTATCATCATTTTACCAATGGTAATTACTTAAAACTTTTATTCTCCTTTAAAACATTTGTTCTATTTATAGTAAAGTGATCTTTTAAAACAAGTTACCTTTAATTCAAATTCTTTGTACAGTTTATAAATAATCCTCATCAATTCACTGCAAAAACATTGCTCAACTGAATGACATGATTTATGTAACACCTGAGCTTACTATACTTTCATGAGGAAAAAGCCACAGGAACAAGTGTACAACATAATTTTAAAAAAATGATTAAAAAAAAGTAAAACTAAGCTATTGAGGTGCAGTGAATAAAAACACTGACTGGGAAGACCTCCTGGGAGACTTGAGCTTGATCCCCTGGACCCATGCAAAAGTACTGTGCGCAGTGACTCACATCTGCAACCCCAGTCCCAGATTTTTCACCTCACATGAGTTCTGGGAGGCACTGACAGGAGAATAGGCTGGAAGCTCCCATGTACAGCACAGTGGCAGAAATAACAAGAGTGACTCTGCCTCAAAAAGAAGGTAGAGGGAGAAAGCCACCTCCTGCAAAGTTGTCCACTCAAACATCTTTCGATTGAGAGCTCTTTCTCTTTATCCCCCCATTTCTCTATGTCTCTCTCACCAACACATAAAACAAATATTTTAAGGTAAAAGTAATTCATCTATTCTTTACATTTCTTAGGCTATCAAAAACACAAATATAGGTATATATTGCTGTAGCTGGAGAGCTGCTCTCCAGGTCCCACCAAGCCCCACAGTCCCACAACCCACGTATAAAATAATCACTCAGACGCTTATATTACTTATAAACTGTATGGCCGTGGCAGGCTTCTTATTATCTACTTCTTCTATCTTAAATTAACCCATTTCTATTAATCTATAAGTTGCCACATGCTCGTGGCTTACCAGTACCTTACATCTTGCTTGTCATGGCGGTGGCTGGTAGGTCTCTCCAACACAGCCTTTCACTTCCCAGCATTCTCCTCTCTCCTTGTCCTGCCTATACTCCCTGCCTGGCCGCTAGCCAATCAGTGTTTTATTTATATAGAGCGATATCCACAGCATATTGCAATGTAATATAAATATGATTGCATTTTATCACTTTATAAAATAGACATTTTCACTAAAATTTACACTCAGAGTAGTATTCGAAGTTCACAAATCAGAGAGATAAAGTATACCTTATAATTAATAAGGTTGAATAAAACTGTCTGAGTCATCATAGTGGGTGGAGAAACTTCCATCACAGAGCAATGTTAAGAAATCACATGAAGAGCTACAAGTGATCAAGCTTGCCGAGAGAGGAAGAATCAGTCTCCTCTAGCCATGGACAACACAGGTTGTCCAATCCCAAATGGGCAGCCATGGATACATGTACATACTGACAACATGAAATGTACTTAGT
>CABHPH010000537.1:0-26856 GCA_902168325.1 Peromyscus nudipes | reverse complement strand
GCTTGCCCGGGTCCGCGGGGCGAACTCGGAAAGTGCGCCAAGCGCGGCGCGAACACGCTGCGCTCCCACCCACCTCCAAGGACTTTTCCAGAAAGCCCCAGGAGCAGCACATTCCCGCGCCACCAGGGTGAAAACTGGTTCCCGCGCCACCCTTCCGCCTATAGGGCCGCTTAAGCGGGATGCCAAGCCAGGGACCCCTGGAGAGCGAATCCCGCTACTCTCTGTGTAACCTGGGGTTCAGGGCTATGGGGAGTCCCCCCCAGAGGGGCGAACCCCTCAACATACAGCTTGGAACTGGAGTTCAAAGCCGGCAGCCCTCCCCGTGGAGCAAACCCTGCCAGTTTGCAAGCAACGTCTGGATCTCGGGAAGTCCGCAGGGACGCCCCAACATCCCTGGTCGGAGGGCGCAGTTCCGGGCTCTTCTGAGTCTGGGAACCTCGCCACTCTGCTCACAGAGAGCCCTTAGAGACCCCGGGGCCCAAATGCGTGGCGAACCCCGAAATTCAGCTGGAAGACGGGGTCAGGAGGGAGGGAACGCCGAGCGGAGTTCCATCGGCTCCCGAGGGCGGGGGTGCGCGTGTGCGGCCCGAATCCGGCATCCCCGCCGGGAGCCCCGGGAATCCGCGGGGTTCAAGTAGAGAGAACCCCCGTTTTTCCTGGGCCAGTAGGGTCTCCGACTCTCCACCGCCCCCCACCCCCGGCGTCTGGAAGCCGCGGCCCGCCTCTAGCGCGCGTCTGTCGGCGGCTCCCCGCGACTTCGTTTGCAGACGGCTGCGCCCCTCGTTCCCCGGGAGCCCGCACTCACCTGCGCCGCCATCACGCGTTGTCGCTCGGCAATCAGGCTACACTTCTTGCACTGGCAGTCCCGCCACATGCAGAAGCGCTTGTGGCCCTTGAGCGGCGACGCGTAGCCGTGGTTCCTGCAGCGAGCGCACTTGGGCAGCCTCGGGGACTTCTTGCTTCCAGAGCCCAGGCCCGACGGCCCGGAGCCCGAGGCGCCTCCGCTGCCCCCCGCGCCGGAGCCCCCGGCCGCTCCCGCCATCGCCCCGGCCGCTTTACCGTAGCCGCCGGCTTTGCCCTGCGGCGGGGCCCCCGGAGCGTGCGGGACCTCCGCCGTCGGTGTAGAGGGCTTGCTGAATGAGTCGTCGTTAGGCATCGAGCTGCGTCTCCTGCTCGCGGATCCACCCAACAAGGCCGCTTAGCTCCCTAGAAGGAGTCCAGGAGGCGGGTGCACCGCAGATGGACGTGCAGTCCAAATGAAGAGCTCGAGAAGTGGGTGGGGGGTTGTACCTTTTTTTTTTTCTTTTGGCGCGCTTCGCGCAGGACTTTTGGATACTTTTCAGAACCCTCCGAGGATTGCGTGGGCGGCAGACGGCGTAGCTCGGCGTAGCCACGCCCACTGTCCCCCGACTCCATCCACTGCGCTCCTCCTGTGTGCAAGCTTGCACCAGCTGCACCCAACAGCGTTGCTGCAAAATTGCTACAAATCACAGGCGTCAGAGCACCAGCACGAGCTCCCTCTGAGCTCCTTGCTCCCAGGAATGGAGCTGAGCGGCGTTCATTCCCAGGAGGAGATGCAGACCACCCTGTGTGGTCGACTTCGCTCACCGCTAGCCCCCAGGGAGGCCCATTGGATAAGAGGGGCTGGCAGCCGTTTTCTTCCCCCCACCCCACCCCCACCCTCCAGTAAGATTGAGACATGAGCCTGGAAAGTCTAAGAAAAGCCGGTTCTATGTTTATGTCAAATAAAGACCCTCAGTGCATGGGTCTCAAGCACCCCAAAAGTTAAACGCTGGGGCTTTCTGCCTCTCACCTTCCTCCTACACCCCTGTTAATTTGTTTGCAGAATTTCTACTACCTGGCTCCAGACAGATAAATGTCACACCAGCTCCCTTAGTTCTAGCCTTCATTGTCTCTGGTGTAGATAGCTTCTGCCTTTGAAGCAGCTTCGTTTAGAACTTCGCAGGCATACGGATCTCCAGCACTTAAAAACTGAATTTGGCCAGGCATGGCAGCTCAGGCCTGTCACCTCCGCACCTGGAAGGCTGAAGCAGAAAAATCACCATGAGCTCAAGGCCAGTCTAGGCCACATAATGAGTTCCTGGCCATTTAGAGTTATAGAGACCCTGTCTTAAAATAAATAGATAGATAAATAAATGGGGGGGGACACACAAGTAGAGTGACCCGAATTTGTAATTCCCACGCCCTGGCAGAAGCTAAAGGATCCCTAAGTTTGAGATCAGCCTGGGTTAAGTAAAGAGATCCTGCATCCAAAATTTAAAAGCAAAAATAAACAAACAAACAAAAAAACTGAATCTGGGAAATGGATTGTGCAAATGGAGACATTCTCAAAACTCATTCCACGCTAAGATCTGCTAGTTTTGGGGTTGTTGTTGTTGTTGTTGTGTGTGTGTGTGTGTGGCTTTTCGAGACAGTGTTCTCTGTGTAGCCCTGGCTGTCCTGGAACTTGTACTTTAGACCAAACTGGCCTCAGAGATCCACCTGCTTCTGTCTCCTGAGTGCTGGAATTAAAGGCATGCACCACCACCTCCCTGCTTAAGATCTGCTATTTTATTGTATGGAAATGTGCCCCCAAAAAACAAATGAAACTCCCCAGCTCCATCGTTTTGGAGCCTTTTCTAGGCTCCCCTGTCTGCTTTCCACTAGGGCCTTCTGTCTTCTGTCTGCAAATGCACAGCAAACCTGCCCCGGAGGTGTGCTCATCGGTTCTCCACAGCCCTGTATCTCTCCAAGCCAGCACACCATGTTAAATCTGAATCTCTAGCCTAGCGTGGTGGCTAATATCTGTTAACTCCGCAACTGGGGAGGGGGAGGGGCTGAGATGGGAGAAGCAAGTTAGTTCAGCCTGAGCTACATACAAAATGAAACCCAGTACAGCTCCCTTCCCCCACCTCCCAAAAAACTCTGAGTCTCTGCAGGAGCCTCCATCTGAGCTATTACTTTAGTCTTAGAGTGCCCCGTTCAGCCCCAGGGCCTTGCAGTGGCTGGGTACTGTTTTCTATGTGAAAAAAAAAAAACAAAAAAAAAACCCAGAAGTTGAAGACCTTGGTTTTCTTTGCGTTTCTTAGCCTCTGACAGCCTCCAGCTTGGAGCTCTCCCTGACCCTGTACAGTGTCTCACTTCTAGGCTTGCGATTGCGCTTGTCCTGTTAGGAGGCTGTTATTACAACCCTCCACTCCTCTTGCATCTCACAGGGGTCAACACTTGCCTTCCATGTTAGGGCTGTTTTCCCAAAGGAGCACAGACAGCCCACTTGGCTTCCCCTGGAAAAAAGGTTCCCCAGTGGCCATGTCTTCTGAGCAGTTTGGCATGGTCAGGGCACCCACCTCCGAAATCCCCCTAATGTGCCTCTCTCATTCCAATTCCCAAGCCTTTGCCTTCTGTGTGGATTTTTTCCATTAGCGTTCACTGTCTGAAAAATATCTTCGAAAGAAGCTCCTAGCTTTACGAAGGACTGCACAGGAAATGCACGGAAAACTCCATTTCAGAAAGAAGGGGTCCTGATGCAACCGTTCACTCATCTTAGAACCTAAGTGGTGACCATTATTGTTATTCAGGGATAACCCAGTCTTATAAAAATCTCACACTGAGCCGGGCGTTGGTGGCGCACGCCTTTAATCCCAGCACTCGGGAGGCAGAGCCAGGCGGATCTCTGTGAGTTCAAGGCCAGCCTGGGCTACCAAGCGAGTTCCAGGAAAGGCTCCAAAGCTACACAGAGAAACCCTGTCTCGAAAAACCAAAAAAAAAAAAAAAAAAAAATCTCACACTGAAATATCCATGGCAGCCAGGCCTGACGGCACAGGCCTCTAATTCCAGCTGCTCTGAAGGCTGAAGCAGGAAGATTTCAAATTCAAGGTTGGCCTCAGTTAAAGAATGAATTCAAAAAGAACTAGGCAATTTAGTGAGATTCTGTCTTAAAAAGTAAAAATACAGCTGGGAGCTGGATGTGGTGGCAGACACCTTGAGTCTTCCTTTAATTTGGAGTCAGAGGCAGGCACACCTCTGAGAGTTCAAGGCCATAGGGTCTACACAGCAAGTTGCAGCTTATCTGGAGCTATATAATGAGACCGTGGGGGATGGAACTAGGGATGTAATTCAGTGGTAGAGTGCTTGTCTTTCAATCCTAGGCTCAATCCTCAATACCACAAAATTAACTAACTAATTAATTAACTAAAAACACATGCCAACTGTTATTAGCCACTTTTATTCATTTTAATAAACCGCAGCTGAATCGTCACCAAGGCCCTGCCCAGCTTTAGACATTGAAATAGACATGAGCAGAAGCATCTTCCATGAAAACCCAGGCTGTGAGGGCTCTGTGATGGGGTGACATAACCCTGCATGACTCAGAACAGGAACACCTC
Source organism: Peromyscus nudipes (assembly GCA_902168325.1). NCBI lineage: Eukaryota > Metazoa > Chordata > Mammalia > Rodentia > Cricetidae > Peromyscus > Peromyscus nudipes. Next base: position 22,471 of record CABHPH010000537.1, on the reverse strand, counting down.
CTGGGCCTTGAAACCTAGAAGGTTGTGAGGGAACTAATGACTAAGAGCCACAGACAGGAGAGGCTCTAACTATACCTCAGTAGGAGGATGCTTGCCTAGTATGCATGAGGCCCCGGGCTCAATTCCCAGTGCAGAAAATAGGCCTCAAGAATCAACAGTCCTGCTTGATCTATTTATTTGTGCATTTAAAAAAAAAAAAAACTGTTCGTCAGGCAAGTGTACTACCATTGCACTACCTCCTCAGACCTTTCTCATATTAAAAAAAAGTTTAAAACAGTCTCAGTAAGATGCCCAGGCTGACCTTGAACTCTCTCTGCAGCCCAAGAAAGCCTTGAATTTTTGATCCTCCTGCCTCAGCTTTCCCAAAGCAGAGATTATAGGCCTGTACAGTAATCCCACAGGTCAAGCTCTTACTAATATTTTGAAAATCCTGGCCTTCTTGTCTCCTTTCCTTCCCAGAAAACCAAAGCCCAAAAGAGATGTCACAGATCTGTACACAATGATATGGAGATATGTCCATAACACACTAGCAAGAGGGGACAGTTTTAAAATGTGTCTTTAAAAGTAGCTAAAACAGAACTGGGATAAAAACGTCTTAGTTACGACATTTTAAAAATAGAATACAATAATTGATAAATTGGGCTTCATCAAAATTTAAAATTGTTGTGCTTTAAACACTGCCATTTACAAGGTAAAAAGATAAGTCACAGACTGAAAGAAAATATTTAGAAATCATGTCTGATAAAAGAACTCGCATCTGAAATATGTAAAGAACTATTTTGATTCAATAATTTAAAATGGAGGTGAGGCTCAGTGGCAGAATTTCTGCTTAGCATGCTGGAAACCCTGAGTTTGATTCCCAGTAAAACACACACACACACACACACACACACACACACACACACACAAATGGCCAATAGGCACATGGAAAGCTGTTTGGTACCATCGAATGTAGATCAAATGTAGATCAAAACTTCAGTGAGGTATCCCCTCGTTCCTACTAGGATATCTGTGATTTTAAAACACAGACACAGGCTGGAGAGATGACTCAGTGGTTAAGAGCACTGGCTGCTCTGGCAGAGGATCTGGTTTTGGTTCCCAGCACTCACATGTTGGCTCACAACTATCTATCATTTCAGTTTCAGGGGATCTGATGCCCTCTTCTGACCTACATGGGCACCAGGCACTCAGGTAGTACATACACATATATATACACACAAAACACTCATATACATAAATTTTTTTTTAATTGAAAATAAAACACAGACCAAAACAGGTAGGGTGACATACACTTGTAAATCCAGGCATTTAGGGCAGCCTGGGGTAAATAGTGAGACCCAGTCCCAAAATATTTTTTTCAATGACAGCTACAAAAAAGTAAACCACAGTCAACAGCAGATATGGAGAAACTAGGGCTCCCATAGATTGCTAACAAGAATTTAAAATAGTATAGCCACTTTGAAATTTTTATCGTCTGACCCAGGAAAAATAAAAGTATGAAAATGCAGAGCAGTATTATTCATTTGAAACAATTCAAAAGATCTGTAGACAGAATTTGCTGTATTTATATGAAATATTAATTTTCTCAGCAATCAAAAAGAATGACACACTGATAAATGTTCCAGCATGGGTGAGCCTTAAGAAAGTTACTCTAACTGAGGCAGCAGTAACAGAGCCTGCATGGGTCTGCACTAGGTCCCTGCAAATACGTTGTGGTTGTTAGGTTGGTGTTTTTGTGGGACTCCTAACAGTGGGAGTGGGGTGTCTCTGACTCTTTCGCCTGCTCCCGGGACCCTTTTCTTCCTGCTGGGTTGCCTCACCCAGCCCTGACATGGGAGTGTGTGCCTAGTCTTATTCTGATTGTTATGCTGGGTTCAGTTGATCCCCCTGGAAGGCCTGCTCCCAGCATGCATTGTATGAGAAAAGAATAAAAAACAAAACAAAACAAATACACTCTGGGACTGGGGAGACGGCTGAATGGATAAGTGTGAGGATGGAAGTGCAGGTCCCCAAACCCATGTAAATGCCAAGCAAGTGTGACGGCTTACCTGTAATATCATGACACCTTACCTGTAACATCATGACGCCTTACCTGTAATATCATGACACCTTACCTGTAATATCATGACACCTTACCTATAATATCATGACACCTTACCTGTAATATCATGACACCTTACCTGTAACATCATGACGCCTTACCTGTAATATCATGACACCTTACCTATAATATCATGACACCTTACCTATAATATCATGACACCTTACCTGTAATATCATGACACCTTACCTGTAATATCATGATGCCTTACCTGTAACATCATGACGGCTTACCTGTAATATCATGACGCCTTACCTGTAATATCATGACACCTTACCTGTAATATCATGACACCTTACCTATAATATCATATAATATCAACTCCTGAGGGACGGGATTGCCATAGACAAGATGGCTAGACAAACTGAACAAGTGAGCTGGGTTGAATGAAGAGGTTCTGTGTGTGTGTGTGTGTGTGTGTGTGTGTGTGTGTGTGTGTGTGTTAGAAGAGGGATGGAGGAAGATCCCCAATGTCAACCTTGGGCCTCCACATATGTGAACACACCTATCTATACATATGCACAAAAAAACTCCAGCACATTATTATGAGTAAAAGAGACCAGATTTTATAAACCACTTATTTATATGAAATGTCCAGAGGAATAAATCAATACAGAAAGAAAAGAAACTAGCATAACTAAGGATTGTGGGTAGGAACTGAGAGTGAGTGTAAAAAGGTATAAAATACTTTTATGAAGTGATAGAATGCTCTAAAGTGATAGAGTTTCAGAACTCTGCAATTTTACTAAAATTAGAATACGATTAAAACAGGTGAATTTTCTGGTATGTATATTCTATATTCTACCCCAAGGCGGCAGTCTGAAATTTTGAATTAAAAGAAAACACTCATGGTATACATGATGGTTTAATTTTCAAAAATATAAATTAATATATCAACAGGGTGAAATAGCTTGCTGAATTCTCTGTAAGTAACAGGATCCTGAATGTGTCTCATACTTTACTGTCTGTGGATGGTTTGTTGTGGAATTATTCCAATCACAGAGCACACAGAGCCTCCTGTATATTGGGTACATGATAACCACTAAGCTGGACCCAAAGTCCTTCTGATATTTTTCTTATTCCTTTTTAAAATTGTATTTGTTTTTATGTTGGGATGTTTTGCTTGTATGCATGTCTGTGCGTGATGAGCCTGCAGTACCGAAGAAGGCCAGAAGAGGGCACTGGATCCCCTGGGACTGAGGTTGCCGATGGTTGTGAGCCACCATTTTGACGCTGGAAACCAAACCTGGGTCCTCGGCAACGGCAGCCCGTGCTCCTAACTGCTGAGCCGTCTCTTCGGCCCCTCGTCCTTCTAATGTTTTTAAACGGGAGGAATTTACTTCTACTATAAGGAAAATGTGCATCGCTGTATTGGCAAGGCAGTATATAGCTAAAACTAGTTGATTTGTGACGCAATCACCCGTCTGTGACAGGGAGGGGGTAACAATGCCAGCCTCAGACGCCTGTAAGGAAGACTAAGGTAGCTGATATTCGTGACATATTTAGAAAAAAAATCTGAGCCAGGCGGTGGTGGCGCACACCTTTAATCCCAGCACTCAGGAGGCAGAGGCAGGCGAATCTCTGTGAGTTCGAGGCCAGCCTGGTCTACCAAGTGAGTTCCAGGAAAGGCGCAAAGCTACACAGAGAAACCCTGTCTCGAAAAACCCAAAAAGAAAAAAAGAAAAAAGAAAAGAAAAAAATATCTGATCTATGGTAATCCTTCTGTGGAAAGAAAAAAGAAGGAACGCAGAATGTGTATACTTACTTGCCTTCTACATGTGGGAAGAAACTGTGAAGAGGTGCCATATTTGAAGGCACTGATAGTAAATTTACCTCCTTTCCATTTTGTCCAAGACGAACTGATTTTCTTCCAGGTCATAATGTAACAACAGGTCAAGGGAAAATTCTCCGGGGTTGGCTCTGACATACATATCAACTGAGATACTGTATAAGTAAAAATACTCCATCAGCTCACCGCGTCAAGTGTGCCCCTGAGTCCAGTGACCTGAGCACAGATGCATGTGAGCCGTGCCCCGTGAGTGGGGTGAGCAACAGAACTCAAGGCAGAAGTAGGCCAGGGAGGGCTAAGCATTTAACGAGGATCTGGTATGAGATGGAAGAGGTATCCTGAAGTGTCCGGGGATCTGAGGAGGCATAAAGAGAAAACAGGACATTCTAGGTCACAGGAACAATGGATGGAAGTGTGGGTGTTGGGAGCCAGCCCGAGGGTTGGGGGAGAGGGCACAGACATGCCCGTCTGGAACAGAGGAGTGCTGAAGCCCAGCAAGAGATAAGCCTGGGCCGATAGCACGGCACCTAGCCTGCCAGTGGCCCTGTTGGCGTCCATCCTCTGGGCGAATGGAGGGTGATGGAGGCTTTTGTCCTTGAGTCGTTGGAGAGACGAGAGCGGGTTCTGCTAATCACTGTGCGATTTGAACAAACCACTCAGTGTGTTTGAGCTTTCTGGCTTTAGGTGGGGACAATAATATCACAGGAATTAGAGATATTTGTAAAAGGCCGAGAAAGATGCCTGCCACTAGGAAAGGTTTGGTCACTGTGGTTAACCGGTGCTGGCTGTGGTCAGATGCGGGGAGCAGAAGGAATTTGAAAGTGGATTACACTGGCAGGGACCCTGAGTATTCAGGAAGATGGCTGTGCCCGGGGTGGCAGAATCAAGGCAGAGTGACCAGCCGCTTTCTTCACGCATTTCAGTTCCTGCAGGTATCCACCCAGATAGAGGACGGGCAGTCGGAGCAGCCCTGTCAGGAGAGTAGGACAGGTTTTACAGTCACACGGCCTGTGTTAGATGCTCGACCTTGCCACTTTCTAGCCACGTGTCTCCAGGACAGTCACTCGTCACCCTCCTCTCCCTCATCTGGAGACCGGAAACAACGGGAGAATTACCGTGAAGATGCAGCCGCAGATGCGTGAAGAATGGGCACCAAGGGCACGATCTACCAGAATCTGAGCAGGGCCGTAAAGGGGCAGTGTTTTTATAGTCCTTAAGGGGATCTTGAAGCTCAGAATGGTGAGCGAGGAGGAAGGCTGGTGGATCTGAGCCGTTTATTAGTCCTTCCCAAGCAGCAAGCAGGTTTTACCAAGATCAAAGGTAGGAGCCTATCTAAAGGCCTGGAAGTAAATGACAAAGTCTCTGGGCAGCGAACCCTGCCAGGAAGCCCACTATCCTCACACAACTGGAGCATCCAGGCCAGTCTCAGGCCCTTCAGAAGACAGTGAGTTCAAAATGGGGCACACATGTAGTGATATACTGTGTACCCTAATAAAATTTCCCTGAAGATCAGAGAACAGAACAAGCCACTAGATTAAACATAGATGCCAGGCAATGGTGGCACACACCTTTTTCTGTGAGTTCAAAGCTAGTCTGGACTACATGAGATTGATCCAGACTAGGAGAGAAACAGAGCCAGACAGTGGTGGCACACACCTTTAATCCCAGTACTTGGGAATCACTCGCCTTTAATCTAATCCCAGCAAGAAAGGTATATAAGGCGTGAGGAGACAGGAACTAAAGGCCTTTTCAGGCTGAAGAGTCCTAGAGGTAAGATGTGCCAGTGGCTTGTTCCTTTGTCTCTCTGATCTTCAGGCAAATTTTATTAGGGTATACCCTCACCAAAGACACGTCCATCATATGCATCACACTGGTTGGCCAGCGAGGTGAGGGTTCCAGGAGGAGGCAGCAAAGCCACACAAGGAGGGAAGCCCTCGGCACTGATCAGCAGAGGCCATCATTATTTCATAAGGATGGTTCATAAGCAGTGCCTGAGAGCTAGCACCCAAATATTAAGTCTGGTGGCACATGCCTTTAATCCTGGCACTCCAGAGACAGAAGCAGGTGGATCTCTGTGAGTTTGAGACCAGCCTGGTCTACAATGTGAGTTCCGGCCCAGCGGAGCTGCATAACATAGTAAAACAAACGAACAAGAAAGAGTACAGTGGTCTTGCTGAGCATGATGGCACACACCTTTAATGCCAGCAGTCAAGAGGCAAAGGCAGCCAGGTCTTTTTGTGAGTTTGAAGGCAGCCTGGTCTACACAGTGAACTCTAGGACAGCCAGGGCCACACAAAGAGAGCCTGTCTCAAAACACCAAAAAATAAAAAAATGAAAAAGGGAATAGAGCAGTCTTGGTAAATTAAGAGGTAAATGTTTGAGTATGTATCAGAAAAGGGTGTCATCTTGAAAAAAATCAAGTTAAATAAAGCAATCCACAGAAAATGTACTCGTAGTCCAGACTAGACAAATTAAGGATTGGATTGCATTTTAAAGATGATTATAGGATAGGGAGAAGGCACTTGCTGCCAAGCCTGGCTGAGTTTGATCCCTGGGACCCGTAAGGTGGAAGGAGACAACCAACCTATGAAAGGTGTCCCTGACCTTCACACATGTGCCGAGGCAGGCATTCACATACAAATAAATGTAGTTTTTTTTTTAAAGATAATTGTCCTGGTTGGCTTTAACTGTCAACTTGACACAACCTAGAATCATCAGAGATCCTCGGTTGAGAAACTGCCTAGATCAGATTGTCCTGTGACATGTTGGTGGGGGATTATCTTGGTTTTTAACTGGTATGGGAAGGCCCAGTACATTGAAGGTGATACCATTTCCAGGCAGGTAATTCTGAACTGTACAAAAAAGCTAGTTGAGTACTAGCTGGCCGGCATCTAGCTAGCAAGCAGCACCCTCTATGGTCCCTGCTTTACTTCTCTGATTGTGAAATGAGTTCCTTGGTTGGAGGTAATGCTCTGTGAAACAGTAGGTGGGCCTGGCTTTGAGTTCCAGCCTTGACTTCCCTCAGTGATAGACTGAGACTTGGAGTTGTAAGCTAAACTAAACCTTTCCTACCCTAAATTCCTTTTGGTCAAACTGTTCTTGGTTTTCGTTTTTCAAGACATGATTTCTCTGTGAAGCAGTCCTGGCTGTCCTGGAACTCTGTCTGTAGACCAGGCTAGCTTCAACTTGCAGAGATCCACCCGGCTCTGCCTCCCTAGTGCTGGGATTAAAGGCGTGTGCCACTGCTGCCTGGCTTGGCCAAATTGTTTCATGACGGCAACAAAATGGGAACTGGAGCACTAATTACAGGTGACTTTTTAATGTTAAGGGCTATTTTGAAACAGCTGATTCCCATTAACCCAAGGAAAGAGAAAGAACTGGGTATTCTGTGTTTTAATGATCGACATACTGATTCCCATTAGCCTATGGAAAGAGAAAGGACTGGCTATCGTGCTTTCTCATAGCATCAACTGTTTAAAACCTCAAGAAAAAGTCTTATTTTTAAAACATACTGATTTTTATTTTTAAGCTGACCCTGATGGCTCCATCACAGTTACAAAAAAAAAAATGTGAGACAGGCGAACTGCATTGTCCAGGTCAACATAAGTTCAAGGCCAGCCTCGGCAACTCAGTGAGACCCTGTCTTAAATGAGAAGTAAGCCAGGCGGTGGTGGTGAACACCTTTAATTTCAGCACTAGGGAGGCAGAGGTAGGCAGATCTCTGTGAGTTCGAGGCCAGCCTGGTCTATAGAGCGAGATCCAGGACAGTAATCAAAACTACACGGAGAAACCCTGTCTCGAAAAACCAAAAAAAAAAAGTAAAAGAGGGCTGAGGGTATAGCTCTGTGGGAGAGTTACCCAGCATGCACAAGGCCTAAAACTGATGGTTCCTTGAACCATCGTAAAACACCTTCCTTCACAAAAGTGACTTCGATGGAGAAATAGTGACGATACACATTTACGGGTTGGTACTGTGGAGAGCAGATGTCAAATTGCAGTGTTGGATTTTGACTTGCGACTGCTTTATCTTAGCTGACTATTTCAAAATTTAAATTTGAAAAATCCGCCCCAAGTCATGAAGTATGTAAGCACTTTCTTAGACAACAGATGCTCACATAAGTTGAGAATCTCGACGGTTTCCCTGTGTCTTCGGCTGTAAGAGACTGAAAAGAACAGCGGGAACAGTCAAAACAAATCCTGAAGTGACATATCATTTCAGAGTTTCCAAATGAGGGTCTGAGGAGAGGGCTCAGCAGTAAAGAGCACCGACTGTTCTTCCAGGGTTCCTGAGTTCAATTCCCAGCACCCACACGGCAGCTCACAACCATCTATAACGGGATCCAATGCCCTATTCTGGTGTGCAGACAGATGTGCAGACAAAACACCCACATAATTAGATAAGTAAGTCTTACAAACAAACAACAACAACAACAAAAGACTTTCGAGAAAAATCGGAGGTAAGATGCAGGTCAGCTGAAGTGCTTAGGCGAGTACACTCCTGGATTCAACGGCAACTAACTTGCTGATTTCTCGGTCTGCTGACTGCATGAAAAAGAAATAAATGGAAAGGACCTGGCTGCTCCTAGTATGGTGGAGGAGAAAGTTTATTGTAGATAAGAGGGAGAGTGTAGGTAGAGTCACGGACAGGGACATCTGGGAGAGTCCAAAGCGGACATGACCAGGCTGAGCTGGGCCATGTCGGGTGGGGAGGGCAGGGAGAGAGGGGACCAGGTGCAGCAGCCAGGAGGCCGAGGCTACAAAAGGAGTAGGTATCCAAAATGTCTGGATTATGTAGGGAAGAGCCTCTGGGGGAAGGGCAGCCCAGCCTCTGGGCTGGACAGTTCAGGGGAGGTGTATGCCAGCCATACCCTGTACCTGGTAGGGACTGAGGGATGCTGGGAGAACCTGGTGGACAGGTCTACTTTGATATGTTAAACAGGCACCTCAGCCGTTTGAAAGTGAACACTAAGGACATGGAAACAAGGCAGGTGAGCAGAGCTGCTTCTGCCAGGATAAATAACAGGGTAAGCATGCCTGTGTCTTTACCATAGTCCACTGTCATAGGGTAGAGAATTGAGAACAATAAAATGAGTGTTTTCACATAGATATCCAATATTATGTATTTTACCAAGCTTTTTTCCCCCCAAAGAAAGCCTTGTCAGGTGTCTGCTTTACCAAGTCATGAGAAACACCTGTACTGAATTTTAGAGATGTGTTATGAAAACAGAAATTTCTCCTATGTGAGAAAGAGTAATGAGTTAAGAGCCAAATAGGAATGATGTAATGGCGGAAATAGTGTCTGCTGCTGCCAAGGAGGAGATCGATGGGTGTGATCGTTTTGACATATTACTCAGAAGCCACCTGCAACTACAAAATAATAATAAAAAATCAGTCTGTTCATCTAGCCAGATATAATGACTCATGCCTTCAATCCCAGCATTTGGGAGGTAGAGGCAGGAGGATCAGAGTTCCAAGTTATCCTCTAGTCTACAACATATCAAGGCTGAGCCTAACCTGGGCTACATGAGACCCTATCTCAAAAAAAAAATCGTATTCGCCTACATAGTTTTAAATTAAAAATAACAACAACAAGAAACTGCTTGGGTTGTCAATGTGACTACTGTTAAGTGGTGGGACTTAAGAAGTCAAAATATCAAAACCAAACACACCAATATGAAAGATGTTCTGGGCACTAGGAAAGCAAGACCAAAAAAAAAAAAAAGTGAAGTACATGACTGTGGAAACATTCAGGAGCAGTTCGGTTTGAGAGGAGCCAGGAGCTGGTGCAGGATTCAGGGCCAGCGGTTGGAGAATTTCATCGGCTGGAGACCTCCTGAAGAGTCAGGCCTTCAGGAGAGCAGTAATTTGGATTAACAAAGAAAACTGGATTATTCGAAAAACTTGAGCAGGGTGATGTAAACCCAGCACTTGGGAGGCAGAGGCAGGTGGATCTCTGTGGAGTTCATGGGCAGCTTGGTCTACAAAGTGAGTTTCAACCCGGGAAAGGCTACATAGTGAGACTCTGTCTCCAAAAAAACAACAAAATGAAACAAAAAGAAACCCTAACGATGGACTCTCCTTGGGAAAGCCCCTGGAAATGCTAGATTCCCGGGACCACTTGGGAGTAAAAGTCTTCTGCCCCCTGCTGTACAGCTAGCTGACCCTGTGGCCTGTGGCCTGAGAGCTAAGGATGGGTTTCACATATTTACATGGTTAAGAGAAAAATCCAGGACAGACTGGAGACACATGAAAATGATATGAAATTCAAGTTTCAGGGTCCACAAATCTGTTGGAACACAGACTCCACTCTTTACGAACCATTTGTAACTACTTTGCAGACAAAAGCAGTTTTTGGTAGTTGTACCAGATACCATAGGGACCACAAGTCTTAAATAGTTAATGATTTTACCTAAAAAGTGTATGACATCTGCTGTAGAATCCCTTCCACACACATTCTTGAGACTCGAAGTCTGAAATATTAAAATAAACATATATTGAAAGGTGATAACTCATTTAGAACTAAGTATCAAGTGTTCCCTAGCAGGCAGAGTTGCGCTAAAGTGGCATCCCTGCCTGCCGTTCAGACAGCCTCTCAGGATCCCCTGGGTTTAAGCACCAGATTACCAAGGGAGATGGGCTTGCTGGAAATGTTTTAGAAAAAGTGTTAGGGACAAGGGCATTCTGAGGAGGAAGCTGCTAACGATGCCTGGAAGGGATAAGCAGTCCAGCCTTACAGGCAGACCTGGAAGGCAAGAAGTCCTGTTTCAGCCTAGCAGGAGGGTAAATAACAGCACAGATACAGGTATGTGTGTATAGTCCAGAAATGAAAACAACATGCATGTGGCTGAACCTGAGGGGCAGAGCAGAGCCAGCACGGAGCCTGGAGACTGACTGAAGACAAAAGCACTAATTAACACAATCCCCAGTTTTCCGTGTGTCTGACACAGAGTTTTCCATGTTGATTCATTTTATTATTGTAATAGCCCTTGACCTAGGTAGGTCCTGTCGTTCATTACTCCTACTTTATCAAAGAGGAATCTGGGGCACTCCAAAGTTCTATGACTTCCCAACCTGAAAGAGGAGGAGCAAGAGTCACTAGATCCAGGCTCACGTTCCTAACCGTATCCAAGAAAGACGTCATTTCTCATCTATTGTCCCTCATGGGCAGCAGTAGCTGGGAGGTAGTGGTACAGGCCTGTAATTCCATCACTCTGGAGGCTAGAGCAAGAGGATCATGAATGTAAGGTATACATTACCTTACATATACATAGGGATACATATATAATAAGGGATACCTTACAAATACATAGGGATACATATGTAATAAGGGATACCTTACATATACATAGGGATACATATGTAATAAGGGATACCTTACATATACAAAGGGATACATATGTAATAAGGGATACCTTACATATTTATAGGGATACATATGTAATAAGGGATACCTTACATATACATAGGGATACATATATAATAAGGGATACATAGCAAGGTCCTGTCTCAAAAAACAAACAAAGAAACAAAATGGCGGCAACGGAAAACAAGGGATAGAAATGGATAGGTGAGCTATGTCTCAGGTCCTGGGACTGTCTGACAGCTGATGGAAGAGTGGTGAGGACATCATCAGGGCCCTTGACACTGCGGACTTTTGAAGCCACACTACACAAAACTGTGGGGCAGGCAATTAAGTGTGGTGCAGACTATAAATTCCATGAAAATTAGAGAGGGGAGAAGAGGAGCATTCTGGCTCACAGGGGAGCTATGCTGCTGTCAGGGTGCTGGCCTTCAAGCCAGTCTTTGGGTGGTGGGAACAGGAACTATAATGTCTACACAAATCTTATAAACCTCCTCTGCTTGGTTTATTCCTAACTATACCTCTAACATCAAGATCAGGACCTCGTGTGCCCAAGGGGCTTATTAGTATTTGTTGAATGTGTGAGTGAGTTTTAAATATATATGCACGTTTTGGGGTCTGGAGAGAAGGCTTAACAGATAAGAGCACTTGTTGCTCTTCTAGAGGACCTGGGTTCCATTCCCAGCAGCCACATGGTGGTTCACAGCCACCCACAACTCCATTCCAGGGTGTGGTGGTTTAAATAAGAATGACCCCTATAGGCTCCTATATTTGAATGCTTAGTCACCAGGGAGTGGCACTATTTGAGAAGGATTAGAAGGTGTGGCCTTGTTGGAAGAAGTGTGTCGCTGGAGGTGGGCTTTGAGGTTTCAAAAGCCCATGCCTGGCTCAGTGTCGTGTCGTGCCCCCCCCCCCAGCTACTTCTCCAGCACCATGTCTGCCTGTGCACCTTCACGCCTCTTCACCATGATGCTAATGGACTAAACCTCTGAAACTGCAAGACAAGCCCCCAGTTAAACGCTTTCTTTTAGAGGAGTTACCTTGGTTGTGGTGTATCTTCACAGCAATAAAACAGTGACTAAGACACAGGGGATACAATGCCCTCCTCTGACCTCTGCAAGCACCAAGAAGTTACGGATGCACACAAAACACACATAAAATAAAGTGATCAAATCTAATACATATCATATATGTACATTATATACATATATCTTTTTTAGCAGGAAATACATTTACACAGTTCAAAGGTAACATGATTCAAAATGCTGGAGTGAAATTCTTGTCACTGTCCTTGGTCAGCAAGCTGCTCTCTTTAGACTCAAGTGGGTTTCACATTCTTTGAGTGTTTCTTTTTTCTTTTAGAGTTATTATGAACATGAATAAGCAAATACACATAATGGTGTCAACTCTTAACTCTTGCCCCACAAACACATTTTAATGTGAGTTGCAGCATAGCGTATGTGCGGTGTTCACTGCATACAGGGAGATTTTCCCCTAACAGTTTCTAAGGATCTTCCTCTAATGCTTGCTCTGGTTTGCATTTGGGGGCACCCTGCAGAGGCACCTGTACTGAACACTTGGTCCCCTGTAGAAGCAGTGTTCAGAAGTGGGGCTCTGGGGGAATGATTGTATTGTGAGAGTTCCCATCTCCCAAGCAGATGAATCCATTGACGGGTTCATAGCTGCATGCACTAGTGGGAGGTGGTGGGAACAGTGGAAGGTGGGACCTGATTGGAGGAAGTGGGTCACTTCACAGGCACACCCCAAAGGGGGTGTCTGATTTCTCCTGTCTTGCTCACCTGCCTCTACATCCAGCCCCATAAAGTTCTGCCTTGACCCAGGCAAAAAGTAATGGAGCCGGTTGACCTTGGACTGCAGCCTCAGAAACAATGAGATAAAACATTTCTTTTTTAAAAAATTGTTTCTCTCAGGCATTTTGTCACAGCGACCCAAGGCTGGTGACACACAGCTGTATCCACTGCACGACGTGTCTGTCACCTTCTTCACTTTCCAGCCTTGGTCCTGTGTTCTTCATTTGCTGCCGGAAATGGATTACAAAGTGTGCTATATGGGAGTCAATCGAGGAGGATCTGGACTAGGGAAGCAAAAGGCCGTAAAAGCACGGTGATACTACCTTTTAGAAGTCCTCACCAGGAACGCACTCAAACAGCCTTTGTCAGAGGTGACCCAGTCTAGTGAGAGATACCGCGCTTTAGGGCCGACAAACTTGCATTCTGTTCCTCATAACCCGTTGTTGTGAGTGACTGTCCTCTGACCTAGGCAACCTCCACCTTGGGGAATTCAGCTGGGTCCTCTTGCAAAAGGATCATCCCAGCTGGGCTTGTTGACTGTTCACACCCTCTCTTGGAGGGCTGGGGAGGTTCACAGACTTGAGTACCCAGCCACTCCCTACCAGCCATTGTGTGTGATTCGGCCTTAATTGCATCTGGCCTCCGGGAGGGACTAGAGTATAAAGACTTGGCAGGACTGCAGGAGGGGTGCTCCATCTAAGCTCCTATTGGCAAGCTCTTTTTCTTTCTGGGAAAGGATTTTCAGGTGCAGCCTCCTGTGAGTGGAGCACCCACACCCCTGTAAGTAACCCCTCACCTATGCTCTGTAAGGAAGCCCAATAAACCCAGTGGTTCCCCAGAGGGAATTTTGGAAGACTCCTGCCTCAGTCAGAACCTTAGGAGAAGATGTTTACGTCTTTCCATGAGATGGAATTTTAGCCATATCTGCATCCCTTTGGAGAGCTGCAGACTCGTTGGTCATTTCACATCTCAACTGGTGAAGGAGTGGTCCTGGCCTATGGAGATTAAGTTAATGAGCTAACGAACACGCATAGACTGCAGAAATATGCAGAACAGGAGAGGGAACAGTTCTTGTTCTACACTGTGGTGGTGTTTGTTACGCTGTGACCCCCAGAATTCTTTCTCGTTTGTCCTCTGTCGGGGATGATGTGGCTTAGTTACTACTGATGGGAACAGGATTCTCTCGGTGATTAAATGGTTTAAAACAAGGCCGGCCTCACAACCAGAGTTCTATTCCCAGGACCGACATCGTGGAAGGAGAGAACCAACTCCCAAAAGTTGTCTTCTGACCTCCATACACGTGTTTGTGACACATGTGGCCACACATGTATACACATGTACATGCAATGTGTTTTTTAAAGATTATTTTTATCTTACCCATATGAGTGTTTGCCTGCATGTATGTATGTGTACCACATATGAGTCTGATGCCCCCAAAGGCCAGAAGAGGGTGTCTAATCTCTTGGAGCTGGAGTTAGAGATGGTTGTGAGTTGCCGTGTGAGCGCTGGGGCTTAACCCAGATCCTCTGCAATGGCAGCAAGCACTCTTAACTGCTGAGCCGTCTCTCCAGCCTCCAGTACATTTTAAAAGTAGAAAAAAAAAAAAAAGAAAAAAAAGAAAATATGGCTGGGCAGTGGTGGCGCACGCCTTTAATCCCAGCACTCAGGAGGCAGAGGTAGGTGGACCTCTGTGAGTTCGAGGCCAGCCTGGGCTACAGAGTGAGTTCCAGGACAGCCAAAGTTACACAGAGAAACCCTGCCTCAAAAAAAGAAAAAAGAAAGAAAGAAAGAAAAGAAAAAAGAAGATTTAAAATGGATGCAGTGGCATAACACCCAAGATGCTGAAACTAACTGAACTGTAGACTTTGAATGTGCGACGTTGATGTGAATTAAACCTCGGGAAATGCTCTGGTGGGAAGGTGAGGAGGTGGAGGGGAGGAAGAGGAGGAGGAGGAGGAGGAGGAGGAGGAGGAGGAAGGACTAGAATAACCCAGAGCAGCAGAGGCGAGACTGTGCAGAGAGAGCGGGCCAGGTACAGCTCTGGTCATCCAAGGGCTTCATCGTAGCCCTGGCTCAGCCCTCAGCGGGCTGTGACCTCGGAAAAGCTCCCTCACCTCTGTGTGCTTGCTTCGCCTCGTTAGAGTAAAAAGAAAGAAATGAAGTGAGACCGGGGATGTACCTCCTGATGACTTAAGCCTCCAGCTTGCCTCCTGACTAGGCTGGAGGAGGGAGGAGCAGAGGGAAGCCAGAGATAGGCAGAGAGCAGATATTTGCTAGGCTCCCCCTCCCGTTTGCCCTGCTCTGCATCCTGCCCTCTCCTTGACCTTCTAGGTCTTTGTTCATTCCATCAACCTGGAAGTCCATGCATGCAGGACAGCGAGCGGGTGAGGCTTGGATAAGGTCAAGGTCACGAGGAGGCCCAGACATGAGCCCCACTGTCAAGTGTTAGTCCATGTCGAGTCACTGGTAGATCTTGGGAAGGCAGCAGCTTGAAAAAAATGAGGGGAGGCTCTCAGCAAACTCTCCAGGCATAGAGGGTTTTTTCCTATCACTTTCTATTGCCTACTTATAAAAAGAACATTCCCTCATTAGGGTTCCGTAGCCTCTGTTAATATGTGGTAGTAAGCTGCATTCATCTGCACACATTTTAAGTTTTCATTGTGGGAAAGCATACTTTTTTTCCTTCCGTCTTTGCCCTTTTAAGTGAACCAGACAGTGACCTTCATCTAGTGACATGGCTGTGCAACTGTCACGCCATCCATGTCTACCCCGTAGTGAGACAGAACCCGTGAGAAGTGCGGGATCCCGAACGTTCCTCTCCGGGGGCGTCAACGGTTTCCTGCATCTCCATGCCCTTCTCATCAATTTTAGTTTAGCTCTTTATTTTGTTAACTGTCAGCCCTTGCTTGGGGAGGTGAGTGAAACAAAGAACAGAGCATGGTTGTTGCTGTTTTGTTTTTCCAGGAGACTTAGGTGTTTTTGCAGTTTGCATGGTCAGTATCTCAATGTTTCATCCCCGCAGGCTTAAATCCCCATGTACTTGGGCAGGAAAGCAGAGTGCAGGGACGGGAACGCAATGCTTTCCGGACGATTTGCTGTCTTCCAGCACCATGGAATTCCCTTGTCCTACATCCCAGGGCCACGTCACAGATTGAAACATCATCACTGGAGAGTGCGCAGAATTCTCAGCGCAGATGGGACTGTGGTGACAGCCGAGGCTTCTGCTCAACAGAACACAGTGACCCATGCTACTTACTCCCGCCGGTGATTGGTTGAGCAAGACATCCACACCTGGGCCCTGTCAGTGACTTCAAGAGGGTTGCTTGCTTTGTAGCTGGATTCAAAATGACACTGGTCCATTTTTTCGTTCTGTAGAAGAACTAGGAAACTGAAAAATGTTCAGTATTTGCTTGATTTATATTATTTTCAATATTTAAGTCTGAGGTAAAGAGAATCTACAAGGGTCGGAATACAGCTTCTCAAACAAGAAAGGGGCCAGTGAAAGGCTGGGAAAGGAGATCCCGCCACGTACTTGAAGTGACAAAAACCCAGGAGAGTCACTTAGTCCCAGAGACAGGGAACAATTACACGATTTTGTCCAGAAATGCAAAAAAAAAAGCAAAACGAAATAAAAACGCCAAAGTTTTCCACACCAAGTGTTCTGTCCTCCCCCTCTCCTCCCTCCCTCCCTCCTTCCCACCTCCCTCCCTCCCACCTCCCTCCCTCCCACCTCCCTCCCTTCCTCCCTCCCTTCCTCCCTCTCCTTCCCTTCCAACTCTAACTTCTGCAAATGGGCACTCTGTGTTTTTAACCCTCATGTGAAGTCCTGGGGCAGCTCATGTGTTTCTGTGGGTTTTTTTTTTTCACCATGGTCCCCCTAGAGCACATAGGAAATAGTCAAGAACAGAGACACAAGGAAGAACTGGGTACACAGGCCCAGATTCTAACAGGACAATAGTCAAGACGGAAGGGAAGGCAGGGGTCTCTAAGGAGACAGCCACTTTGTTCAGAGGGAAATCTATTAGTTCTGAGGATTTACAGTGTAGGCTCCTAGGAGAAGAAAGAAAGAAATTCCAGGGGAAATTTAATCAAATGTGGTGGTGACGGTGTTGGGAGACACAGTTTCTCTCACTCTGTAGCCCAGGCTAGCCTGTAACTCACTATATAGCACAGGCTGGCTGATACTTGGGGCAGTCATTCTGATGTGGCTTCCTGAGTGCTGAGATTATAAGCACGGAAGAAAACAACAAAACAAACCCCTCTTCTAAAGTCAGAGAAACAAGCAGTTGGAACGGGACAGAATGGCCCAGAGAGTGTGGGAGGAACCACATATTCCTCAACTCAGTCAGAACAAGGGAAAATAGAGCTGGGGAAAACTGACAGAAAAGCAAGGAGTGTGCTGGGATTTTAAATTCTTTTAAATACATTTAAATTTTAAATTTCAAATGCATACGAGTGCGGAAATAATTTGCCAGATCAAACCATGGACACATATGTAGCTAGAGTTTTCTCTTTGTAGTTAGAGTTTTCCTGCCTGGCCCACAGTCAGGACAAATCTCTCTCACCCGCCAGTCCCACAGCCGCTCAGACCCAACCAAGTAAACACAGAGACTTATACTGCTTACAAACTGTATGGCCGTGGCAGGCTTCTTGCTATCTAGTTCTTGTATCTTAAATTAACCCATTTCTATTAATCTATAAGTTGCCACGTGGCTCGTGGCTTACCAGTATCTTATATCTCGCTTGTCATGGCGGCAGCTGGCAGTGTCTCTCTGCCTCAGTCTTCCACTTCCCAGAATTCTCTTCTCTGCTTGTCCCGCCTATACTTCCTGCCTGGCTACTGGCCAATCAGTGTTTTATTTATGAACCAATCAGAGCAACACATTTGACATATAGAACATCCCACACATAGCCAGAAGAGTTTCAGACTTAATGCTGTGGACTTCTGACAGCAGAATAAAATGCATACAATGTTATTTTTTAAAAATTCAGATATTTACAATTTATTGGGTTTTTGTTTGTTTGTTTTATGTGAATTCATCTACACTCAACTTGGAAGCATGTTTTATGGCTGTTTAAATGGTTGTGATAGCTGGAAGGGTTAAGGTTTTATTTACACACGCATGTAAATTTTGCTTTTCAGCTCATTTTATTTTCAAATAGTCCACATCTTTGCCTTATGCCTACTTGATCCGTTGATGTCTGAGAGATAGGTGGTCGTGTTCCTGAGAACAGAGGTTTGTTAATTTTATTTCTTACGGTAATGGGGTTCCCCCAAATATTCTGAAAGTTTGCTATTGGAGAAAGGACTGATAGATACTATGTTTTTATTGCTGGATTGTGCCTTTTGTGAAATGAAGTATGTCTCCTTGACATTTTTTTTAGTAGCTCTTTTTTTTTTTTTTAAGATTTATTTATTATGTAGACAGTGTTCTACCTGCATGTATGCCTGTGCACCAGAAGAGGGCACTAGATCTCATTATAGATGGTTGCTGGGAATTGAACTCAGGACCTCTGAAAGAGCAGCCAGTGCTCTTAACCTCTGAGCCATCTCTCCAGCCCCTCCTTGACATTTTTAAATTAAAATGTTTTTAGACTTTAACATTTTTTTTATTTTTTACTTTATGTGCGTGGATATTCGCCTGCACAATGCTGGTGGAGCCCAGAAGAGGGCATCAGATCCCCTGGGATCAGAGTTAGAACTGTGAGCCTCTAGCTGGGTGCTGGGGATTGAACCAGGGTCCTCTGAAACAGTAACAAGTGCTCTTAACCACTGAACCATCTCTCCAGACCCTCCCTGACATACTTTTGTTTTGTTTGTTTCTCCAGACAGGGTTTCTCTGTGTGGCCTTAGGTGTCCTGGAACTCACTCTGAAGACCAGGCTGGCCTCGAACTCAGAGATCCACCTGCCTCTGCCTCTGCCTCCTGAGTGCTGGGATTAAAGGCATGTGCCACCATTGACTGGCTCCTCCCTGACATTTTAAATAATTTTTTCCTTGCATGTTATTTTGTGTGGATCAATGTTTTTTACACTTGCTCTTGTTTCCCTTTCTTCTGCATCCAATTCTTTCATCGCTATTTTTGATATTTTTGCTTGTGAGCCTAGCCTTCAATGACTGAGCCATCTCTCCAGCCCTCATCAGTATTTTTTAAAAGACGTATTTATTTTTATTTTATGGTGTGAGTGTTTGCCTGCATGTATGCATATGTGCTGTGTGTGTGCCTGGTGCCTGGAAAGACCAGAAGGCGGCTTCAGATCCCTTAGACCTTAAGTTACAGGCAATTGTGAGCCACCATGTTTGTGGTGTACTGGGAACTGGACCCAGGTCCTCTGCAATAGCACCCAGTACTCTGAACCACAGAGGCACCTCTCCAGCCCCTTCCATTGCCACTTTACAATGCAGATTGAACCAGCAGCAAGAAAAACCTGCAATTTTAAAATTTGTATTAATTATTTTTAACCGAGACAAAAATCTCCTAGACTATTGGACTACAGACTCCAGTTGCAAAACAAAAAACAAAAAAACAAAAAAACCTTTGTTGTATAACTTACAAATTATAAAATTCATTAAGTGACTCTGTCTCTATGATCCATTTCTTAAAACATCTTTATTGCTTGTTAAAATAGTAATGAATTGTACTTAAGGCCTGAGTGTAATTGTCCTTCCCAGCTATAAAACTACAGTTGCCTAAGAATCTCAGAAAGAAAAGAAAAAAAATGATAAGGAACATGTGTTATATACATAATAGAAAATTTCCCAGCCATAAAAAAGAATATTGAACGAAGCAGGCAGAGATCTGTGAGTTTAAGGCAAGCCTGATCTACACAGCAAGTTTCAGACAAGTATGTAGTAAGGTCCAGTCTCAAAAGAGAAAAAAAACAGGAAAGTATTTGCAACTGAGATAATCATATTGAGTGAATTAAGCCATTCATGATAGATCTCATGTTTTCTTTCATTACAGTTTCTAGATTTTATATGACTACTTAAAAAAAAAGTCTTCCTGTAAATTAGATAGTTATAGATGTAGATATGGCTTGAAAGTAGAAATGAAGCTATCGTTTCTGGTTAGTTTTTATTTTCAACTTGACGCACCCTAGTGTTATGAATTACGCACGCGTGGGAAAGCCCCAGCTGGCCAGGCCAGGGTATCCCACTCGTGCAGGGAATCATGCTGGCATGCTGGGCTGGTGCAGCGGCGGGCTGGTGGTTGACCTACTCCATACGGGCATGGCGGTGGACTTTCACAACCCAGACACTACATTCCCGTAGAAATGGTTTATTGTAATAGAGAGACAAAGAGAAGATAGGAAAGAAGAAAGAAAGAGAGGGGGGTTTGAGGGGGGCACACCTCCTGGGAGGGGAGGGAGGGAGGGAGGGAGAGAGAGAGAGAGAGAGAGAGAGAGAGAGAGAGAGAGAGAGAGAGGCAGAGTGGGTCCGAATATTAACAGCTAGAGTCCTGTGGGAAGAGGAAACTTCTAAATTGCCCAGAACAGATCACCCTGTAGCCATGGCTGTAAGAGATTGTCTTGGTTGATGATTGCTGTGGGAGGGCCTAGCCCACTGTGGGCGGTACCATCCTTAGGCAAGTGTGGCTGGCCTGCTTGAGAAAGCCAGGTAACCACCAGCCGGTGAACGCGCCCGAGAGCGAGCCAGTAAGTAGCCATGTCCTCCATGGTTTTTGCTTCAGTTCCTCCTGCTTCTTGTCCTGCATTCCCTGCAGGATGATTTGACACCTGGAAGGGTGAGCAGCAATCCCTCCACACCCCTTCAAATCCTCACTCTTTAACGAGATCTGTGGCTTACAGCCCCTCCTTCCACTCCTAGCCCAAGGCGGCTGCTTATCTTTTTTTATAGATTTATGTCTCTTGGGCACTTCATGAAATAGAATTACGTAGCACTGAGGTCTTTTAAACCTATTTTCTCTTACTTAATATGCTAGTTTTAAATCAATTCTTGTTATATAATATCCCACTGTGTGCAACATGATAATGTATTTATCGGTAAGTACTTGGGTTTCAATTCTGAATGTTATGAATGATGAGGCAAGAGTGTTCATATACTAGCGAGTCTTTGGTAAAGGCCCATGCTTTCCTTTTTCTCAGACAGATCCCTAGAAGTGGAATTGTGTTGATTCCATGTTTAACTTTCAAGAAGCTGCCAAAGTGTTTACCGGAGTTCACAGAGTGGGGACCATTTCTACCCTCAGGATGAAGTTATTGATCAGTCTGTAGGTGCCTGTGGGTGGTGCCAAACAGGTGGTGGTGTGTACATGCCCACTAAAGTGCAGAGTCATCCTGTGTCTGCACACTAAAGTGCAGAGTCATCCTGTGTCTGCATCTGTGCTCGGAATGGAGTCCACTGCTGCTTGTAAAGCAAAACACAGTCTGCAAACCGGCACAAGTGGAGTCACTTAAGAGACACATCCCCGCGGCTGGGGCAGTCACAGAAATAACTCTACATAGCCATCCCACCATGTCCAGGGCTACTGGTTGCAGGATATTGCTTCCCACCAGGAACACACAAATCCATAGGTGCTCAAGCCTCTAATATGAAATGACAAGGATCTGCTTATGACTTATGTCCATCCATGTTACAGCCCACTATTTATTATAAATCATCTCTAAAAGCCTAATTCAATGTAAATGCTACGTAAATAGTTGTGATACTGTATTGCTTCTGGAATAATAAATAAATTAATGAAGAGGAATAGTCTGTCCTTTTTAGAGATACTTTTTCCCTTTATGCTGGAGATCAAATCCAGAGCCTTTCACATATTAGGCAATACTCTTACCATTGAACTACACCTGCTGTCTGTCCTCAGACGCAATTTTTTTTTCAAGACATAGTTTCTCTGTGTAGCCCTGGCTGTCCTGGAACTTGCTTTGTAGACAGGCTGGCCTTGAACTCACAGAGATCCACCTGCCTCTGCCTCCAAGTGCTGGGATTAAAGGCATGCACTATCAGCACCCGGCCCCCAGATGCAAGTTTTTCAAAGATTTATTTTATTTTATGTCTGTGAGGGATGCCTGCACGTATTTATGTACACCATGGGTATGCTACGTGCAGAAGTACAATCATCTGTAACTCTAGTTCCAGAAGAGGAACTAGAGTTACAGAGGATTGTGAGCGACTATGTAGGTATGAGAAGTGAACCTGAGTCCTCTGGAAGAGCAGCAAGTGCTCTTAAGCACAGAACCAATTTTTCCAGTACCCAGATACAATTTTTTGATCAAATTTTTTTTAAAGATTGATTTATTTATTATGTATACAGTGTTCTGTTTGCATGTATCCCTGCAGGCCAGAAGAGGGCGCCAGATCTCATTACAGATGGTTGTGAGCCACCATATGGGTACTGGGAATTGAACTCAGGACCTCTGGAAGAACAGCCAGTGTTCTTAACCTCTGAG
>CABHPH010000536.1:0-39400 GCA_902168325.1 Peromyscus nudipes | reverse complement strand
GTACCACAGTTTATTTATCCATTCTTTGGTTGAAGGGCATCTAGGTTGTTTCCAGGTTCTGGCTATTACAAATAATGCTGATATGAACATAGCTGAGCAAGTGCCCTTGTGGTATGATTGAGCATTCCTTGGGTATATGCCCAAGAGTGGTATAGCTGGATCTTGGGGGAGATTGATTCCCAATTTTCTAAGAAAGTGCCGTATTGATTTCCAAAGTGGTTGTACAAGCTTGCATTCCCACCAGCAGTGGAGGAGAGTTCCCCTAGCTCCACATCCTCTCCAGCACAAGGTGTCTTCAGTGTTTTTGATCTTAGCCATTCTGACTGGCGTAAGGTGGTATCTCAGAGTTGTTTTGATTTGCATTTCCCTAATGATTAGGGATGTTGAGCAATTCCTTAAATGTCTTTCAGCCATTTGTGTTTCCTCTGCTGAGAATTCTCTGTTTAGTTCTATAGCCCATTTCTTAATTGGACTGTTGGGCATTTTGATGTCTAATTTCTTGAGTTCCTTATATATTCTGGATATCACTCTGTCAGATGTGGGGTTGGTGAAGACCTTTTCCATTCTGTGGGCTGTCGCTTTGCCTTGTTGACCATATCCTTTGCTCTACAAAAGCTTCTCAATTTCAAGAGGTCCCATTGATTGATTGTTTCTCTCAGTGTCTGAGCTACTGGTGTTATATTTAGGAAGCAGTCTCCTATGCCAATGCGTTCAAGACTACTTCCTACTTTCTCTTCTAGCAGGATCAGAGTAGCTGGATTTATGTTGAGGTCTTTGATCCACTTGGACTTAAGTTTTGTGCACGGTGATAGATATGGATCTATTTGCAGCCTTCTACACGTTGATATCCAGTTATGCCAGCACCACTTGTTGAAGATGCTTTCTTTTTTCCATTGTACGCTTTTGGCTTCTTTGTCAAAAATTATATGTTCATAGGTGTGTGGATTAATGTCAGGGTCTTCAATTCGATTCCATTGGTCCACATGACAGTTTTTATGCCAGTACCAAGCTTTTTTTTATTACTGTAGCTCTATAGTAGAGCTTGAAGTCAGGGATCGTGATGCCTCCAGATGTTGTTTTATAGTACAGGATTCTTTTGGCTATCCTGGGTTTTTTGTTTTTCCATATGAAGTTGAGTATTGTTGTTTCCAGGTCTGAGAAGAATTGTGTTGGGATTTTGATGTGGATTGCATTGGATCTGTAGATTGCTTTTGGTAAGACTGTCGTTTTTACTATGTTAATCCTACCTATGTATTAGCATGGGAGATGTTTCCATTTTCTGATATCATCTTCAATTTCTTTCTTCATGAACTTAAAGTTCTTGTCATACACGTCCTTCACTTACTTAGTTAGAGTTACCCCCAAGGTATTTTATATTATTTGTGGCTATTGTAAAGGGTAATGTTTCTCTGATTTCTTTCTCAGCCCTTTTATCATTTGTGTATAGGAGGGTTACTGATTTTTTTGAGTTAATCTTGTATCCTGCCACATTACTGAAGGTGTTTATCAGCTGTAAGAGTTCCTTGGTTGGATTTTTGGGTCACTTATGTATACTATCATGTTATCTGCAAATAGTGAAAGTTTGACTTCTTCCTTTCCAATTTGTATCCCCTTGATCTCCTTTTGTTATCTTATTGCTCTACCTAGAACTTCAAGTACTATATTGAATAAGTATTGGGAGAGTGGACAGCCTTGACTTATTCCTGATTTTAGTGGAATTGCTTTGAGTTTCTCTCCATTTACTTTGATGTTGGCTGTTGGCTTGCTGTAAATTGCCTTTATTATGTTTAGGCATATTCCCTGTGTAGCATGAGTCTTAAAAGCTCTTATTAATAAAACAAACCGGGGCCAGGTATTGGGGTGAACACTGGAAGGTCAGAGAGACAGAATAAGCCACAGCTATCTCACCTCGCTGGATCCTCAGCTGGTCTTGTTTCCTCAGACTGGATGCCCCGAGCCCTCATCCAGAATGGGTCTCAGCTGAACTGCTGCTACAAGCCTGAAAGCTTAACCAGCCACATGCTTCTCCAGGCCGCTTCTCCAGGCCAAATGCCTCTAGTTTCTGGTCCTCACGCTTTATATACCTTTCTGCTTCCTACCACCACTCCCTGGGATTAAAGGTGTGGCTTTCTGGGATTAAAGGTGTGTATCACCGTGCCTAGTGGTTTCCAATGTGGCCTTGAACTCACAGAGATCCAGAGGGATTTCTGCCTCTGGAATGCTAGGATTAAAGGTGTATGCTACCACTGCCTAACCTCTATGTTTAATATTGTGGCTGTCCTGTTCTCTGACCCCAGATAAGTTTATTAGCATACACAATATTTTGGGGAACACGATACCCCCACATTCCCTGTATTCCTGATCTCTCTAGGACCTTTATGATGGAGGAGTGTTGGATTTTGTCAAAGGCCTTTTCAGCATCTAATGAAATGATCATATGTTTTTTTTCTTTGAGTTTGTTTATATGGTGTATTATATTGACAGACTTTCATATGTTGAACCAACCTTGCATCTCTTGTTGATCATGGTGGATAATTGTTTTGATGTGCTCTAGGAGTCTGTTTACCAATATTTTATTGAGTATTTTTGCATTAATGTTCATGAGGGAGATTGGTCTGTAATTCTCTTTCTTTTTTTGTATCTTTGTTGGGCTTGGGAATCAGAGTAACTGTAGCCTCATAGAAGGAGTTTGGTAATATTCCTTCTGTTTCTATTGTGTGGAACAATTTAAAGAGTATTGTTATTATCTCTTCTTTGAAGATCTGGTAGAATTCTGCCTTGAAACCATCTGATCCTGAGCTTTTTTTTTTTTTTTGCTTGTGAGCCTTTTATTTACTGTTTCTATTTCCTTAGGGGTTATGGGTCTATTTAAATAGTTCATCTGGTCTTGATTTAACTTAGGTATGTGGTACCTAACCAGAAAATGGTCCATTTTTTTAGATTTTCCAGTTTTGTGGAGTACAGGTTTTTGAAGTATGACCTGATGATTCTCTGGATTTCCTCATTGTCAGTTGTTATGTCTCCCTTTTCATTTCTGATTTTGCTAATTTGGATGCTCTCTCTCTGCTTTTTGGTTAGTTTGGATAAGGGCTTGTCTATCTTGTTGATTTTCTCAAAGAACCAACTCTTTGCTTCATTGATTCTTTTTATTGTTCTCTTTGTTATTATTTTGTTGATTTCAGCTCTCAATTTGATAATTTCCTGGCATCTATTCCTCCTGAGTGAATTTGCTTCTTCCTATTCTAGAGCTTTCAGGTGTGCTGTTAAGTCACTAGTGTGAGATACCTCCAGCTTCTCCATGTGAGCCTTTAGTACCATGAATTTTCCTCCTAGCACTGCTTTCATGGTGTCCCATAAGTTTGGGTATGTAGTATACCCATTTTCATTGATCTGTAGGAAGTGTTTAATTTCTTAATTTTTTTGTTGACCCGTTGATGATTCTGTTGATCATTATTCAGTTTCCATGAGATTGTAGGTTTTCTGTAATTTTTGTTGTTGTTGAAATCTAACTTTAAGCCATGGTCGTCTGATAGAATACAGGAGGTTATTCCAATTTTTTTTGTATCTGTTGAGATTTGTTTTGTGGCCGAGTATGTGGTCGATTTTAGAGAAGGTTCCATGGGGTGCTGAGAAGAAGGTATATTCTTTTTTGTTAGGGTGGAATGTTCTGTAGGTGTCTATTAAGTCCATTTGAGTCATCACATCAGTTAAGCCCCTTATTTCTCTGTTAAGTTTTGATTTGGCAGATCTGTCCAGTGGTGAGAGTGGGGTGTTGAAGTCTCCCACTGTTAATGTGTGGGGTTTTATGTGTGATTTAAGCTTTAGTAATGTTTCTTTTACATATATGGGTGCGATTGTGTTTGGGTCATAAATGTTCAGAATTGGAAATTCATCTTGGTGGATCTTTCCTGTTATGAGTATGTAATGTCCTTCTTGATCTCTTTTGATTGATTTTAGTTTGAAGTCTGTTTTCTTAGATATTAGGATAGCTATATCAGCTTGCTTCTTAAGACCATTGGATTGGTAAGACTTTTTACAGCCTTTTATTCTGAGGTAATGTCTATTCTTGAAATTGAGGTGTTTCTTGTATGCAGCAGAAAGATGGGTCCTGTTTTCATATCCATTCTGTTAGCCTGTGTCTTTTTTATAGGTGAATTAAGTCCGTTGATATTAAGGGATATTAACGACAAGTGATTGTTAGTTCCTGTTAACCTTTGGTGGTAGTGTGTGTGTATTTCTCTTTTTTGGGATTTACTGCTGTGGGGTTATCTATTGTCTGTGTTTTCGTGGGTGTATCTGACTTCCTTTGGTTGGAATTTTCCTTCTAGTGCTTTCTGTAGGGCTGGATTTGTGGATGGGTATTGTTTAAATCTGATTTTGTCTTAGAATGTCTTGTTCCCTCCTTCTATGGTTATTGAAAGTTTTGCTGGGTATATTAGTCTAGGCTGGCATCCATGGTCTCTCTTAGTGTCTGAATTACATCTGTCCAGGTCCTTCTGGCTTTCAAAGTCTTCATTGAGAAATCAGGTGTTATTCTAATGGGTTTGCCTTTTATACATTAATCTTATTAAATTTTGATATAAAATTCATACCTTAAGAAAATAAAATATTTTCTTATAAGAAAATAAGAAGTAAAAATAAAACTGAAGTATTATGAAATTACTGGCAATAGAATAGTCCCTTAATTTTGTTTTTTTTTTTATGTCACATATCATGTGGTTCTTCTGACATGATACAGAGATTATGAATTTTCCTTTTAACAATCATACTTGGGTTTAGAGAAAGAGTAGGTCAAGCTCCAACTCCAAAGCCACTTTGATTTTTAATTGAACTGGGACTACATAAAGGGCATTTGTGTTATGTGTCTGTAGAGAACAGCAGAAACAAACATTTAGGAAGACTTAAGAAATTTTATCCTGTTAGCTATGTGATATACCAATAGGCCAATTTACTCTTTTTCTTGGGACAATTTTCAGGATGATTTGTCCTTTTTCTTTGGCTGTCTCATTTGTCCAGTATTCTTCAGATTCCTTAGCCTTCATTCTCCTGAAAGACAAAAACAAAACCCTTCCCTAACCCTAACTTTGTGAGGTTCCCAATCTAATTTTCATCAATTTTGATTTATAGTTTCTCCTGATCTTTTGTTCTCTCTTCTATAGCTGCTCTATCATCAAGGGCTGTATGCTCTTTTTACAATACACATTAGGTTACTTAATTGCTCTGGGACAGAGTTCTTCCATGGTGGCAGGGAAGGACTGAACTTTATTTGTCATGGGGCCCAGCAAGAGGCCACTCAGGGAGTTTCCTGACTGCAACAGCCAAGGATTATCTTGTCTTGTTGATCCCTTGTTGATCTATATTTGTTAGTCCAATGATTGCCTTTACCACACCTTCTGCATATTCCAGAAGGAAGGGGTATTCTGTTGGGATTATTTCTTGAAAAAGCATTGTTCATAGGAATGCCCTGTTTACAGTCCCTTTTTAGGTGACCTTGTTTACCAAATGGAAACACCTGACATTACTATTTTTCTTCAAACCTCTGGAAATCACCTCTCCTACACAAGTATCATCATGGTCATGAGATTCAATATGAATTGTATCTCAGATCTCACCTATACAAGTATCATCATGGTCATGAGATTCAATATGAATTGTATCTCAGATCCATTCCTCCAAGGGTGCTGATCTTGCCTTTAATGGCCCAATTATCCCTTTGCATTGCGCATTAGCATTTTCAAAAGCCAGAGATTCAATTATTATCTGTGTGGCTTCTGAATTGGTATCAACATTCTACTTACTACTGAAGACAGCCTTTGTAAAAAATCCATGACGGTTTCTTTTGGGTTTTGTATAACTTCATGACTCAATTTTCTTTCCTACTTTTTCCATTCTGTCCCAAGCATTCAAGGCTACCATTTGGCATAAAATTAGGGTGTGGTCATCATGTGAAGATTGTCTTTGTATATCAGCATAATCACTTTATTCAAGAAGTTGATCTTGGGAAATTTCCCTACCTCTAGCCCTACATCACTGTCCAATGGTATGAGCCTCATCTTTCCCCCAGGTCCTCCATTGTAACTGGGGACCAGCCTCTTAAATAGCTGTAACCAAATCTTTCCAGTCTTGAGGGATAATTCTATTACAAGTTGACCATAAGTTTAATATTTGCTTCACATACAGAGAATGCACACCATATGACACTATAGCTTCTTTGAATCTCCTCAAATCTAACATTTGCACAGGAGTCCAATCAGCTTGTACACAGCCTTGAGCATTTGGCAGTTCCTGTAAGGTTAGCAGATAGATTAAGGTTGGCTGTTTGAAAGCCTTAGGCTGTTTCTCTGTAATGCATATAATGTTTCTCATATAATGCAGCGCTGAGATATGTTCACCTTTAAATTCCTCTGTCTGGGTCTGAATATGTCTATGATCTATTTTAACAAGTTCTTCTAAAATTTATCTTGGCACTCATATTAACCAGCTTCCTTAATGATAAAACAAAAATGATCAAACAAATAATATTTATAATTGATGTTATGTAAATCTAATCAACATTAATTATCCTCTCATTTAATTGTTCCATTTTCACACCAACTAATGTGTTACCAAACAGAGACCAAATTCCCTCCATTAAAAATGTTTCACATTTTTTAATGGAAAAAAATCCCTTTTAACTAATTCCTCCCTTTAAGAAATCTTAACTGACTCACCAAATTTGCTGACAATGATGATTCAGATGTGAGGCTGACTGTTTCTGCATACAGCAGTAGAAGCTCGAGCAAGTCTCTCGGCTACCTAGTGTGGTAGCAGTCCAAGATAGGGATCCAGAGAGAAGAAGACAAAGAGAATCTTGCCCACATGGGGTGGAGAATCCTGCTGCATGCAGCTCAGGCCTGAGCTGGGGGCCTACAAGGCCACAAGCAGCTTTCTAGTGAATTTGTGCCACAAACATTGGGTCACCAGAGGTAACACAAATCTTGAAAGGTCTTATTAATAAAAAAAAAAACTGTGGAGCCAGATATTGGGGGTGAAGGCTGAAAGATCAAAGAAAAAGAATAAGCCAGCCATGTTCTTACCTCTACTAATCCTCAGCTTCAAGAGAGTAAGCTTCTCTCTCTATCCCACCTTATCACTTCCTCTCTCTGCCAAGTTCTATTACTTTCTGTCTGTCTGTACAGACCTCCAGACCTCTATGGCTAACTAGTGGCTAGCTTCTTCCTCTGATTTTCAGGCAAGTTTTATTTGCTAGAGCACAAATAAAGTATCACCACACATGTATAAACATGTTGAAGGGTTTTTTTTTGGTTCTTTTAGGAGGCCCACCACCCAGCTCCCAAATAAATCACACACAGAGGCTTAATCTTAATTTTGTGTGCAGGCCTTAGCTTGGCTTAGTTTCTAGCCAGCTTTCCTTATCTTAACTTACCCCATCTACCTTTTGCCTCTGGGCTTTTCCCATTCTCTTACTTCTATAATTCTTACTCTTACTCCATGGCTTGATGGTTGTGTAGCTGGGTGGTTTGCCCATGATGTCCTCCCCTTCTCTGGCTCCTTCTCAATCTCCCTTTCCAGATTCTCTCTATATGTATTCTCTCTGCCTGCCAGCCCCACCTATCTTTCTCCTTTCTTATTATTTGCCAGTTCTTTATTAGACCAATAACTATTTTACATGGGCACAATAACACAGTTTTACAGAATTAAACAAATGCAACATAAACAAAAGTAACAGCCCTTAAAATAATATTCTACTACATTTCCCCCCTTTGTCTAAATGAAAATGAAAGAGTTTTAACTTATACATAGTAAGACTATATACATTAATAATTATCAAGTAAGGATTACATTCAGAATTTTCTGACCAATTATATTTAGCATATTCAGAGAAAATAATGCATTATCTATCTTTTCTTAGTGAATTCAAGTAACTTACTTTCTATCATAACTAAGAAAAACTACAACTATAACCATCTAGTCTTCAACTCCATCAAAGACCCAGAAGGATGTAATATTATCTAACAACAGAGACATTTGGCTGCCTGGACAGTCACTCAAAGTTCCTCTGCAATGTTGGGGCATCCATCTTCAGGCTACCAACCAAGAATATCTGACAGACTTTTCTATGAAGCAGGAATTTTGGACTATCCTACCTTGTTTTAGCAAAATTCTTCATTCCCTTTCCTCTGTGTCCTGAAGAATATCTGACAGACTCTTCTGTGAAGCAAGAATTTTGAAAGACTGTCTTGCCTTGTTTTGGCAAAGCTCAACAATCACTTTCCTCTGTTTCCTGCAAGACCAGTCTGCATAGCACATTGTCAGCAGTCAAAGGCAAGAACAGTTTCTTTGCCTTGTGGCTAAACTTGCCACAATGAGAGCAAACTCCATAAGAAACATCATCTTCCTTGAAATAAATTGGAGCTGCTAGGAGCACATGTGTCTCATTGTCATGAAAAGCCCCAAGTTAACAAAACATTTTAAATGTCATTTTCTATATGTCTCTGAAAGGTTTGAAGACTGTAGCTGGAGAGTTCTTGAGTCCCACCAGGGCCCACAGCTGCACAGACCCAAGTAAACACACAGAGACTTATATACCTTATAAATTCTATGGCCATGGCAGGCTTCTTGTTATCTAGTTATTATATCTTAAATTAACCCATTTCTATTAATGTATAAGTTGCCATGTGGCTTGTGGCTTACCCGTACTTTACATCTTACTTCTCATGGCTGTGGTGACTGGCAGCATCTCTTGACACAGCCTTGCACTTCCCAGAATTCTCCTCTCTGCTTATCCCGCCTATACTACACTTCCTTCTTGGCTACTGGCCAATCAGCATTTTATTTATCCATCAATCAGAGCAACACATTCACAGCATACAGAAAGACAACCCCCAGCAGAAGACCATATATTTATCTAAAATGTATCTCTATATGACCTGGAAAGCATACCTAACATATCTACAAATCTGATTGTTATGACTGGCCACTAAACTATGTTTCCTGATTATCCTATATAGTTTATAATAATAGCTTTCAAAAACTAGAATTTCCCACTACATTTATAAATAAACTGCATAGGTATAATACCTCAAACAAGAATACAAACATATACACGATATGTTGTAATAAAAATAACCTTAAATTTTTATCAATATGCAAAAATCCTTTAAACAAGAGTAGAAACATATATACAGTGTAACAAAATTAACTTTCAATTTGTATCAATATACTATATTCTCCTGAATGACAACAAACATTCATAACCCACCAAATAACCAAAAGCCACCCACACCCCCAGTTCTGAGGAATGTGGGAATAGTTTCTCCATACTTCTTCCTGCTGTCTGTGAATGAAGTATCTTCAAGGACATAGAGAGAATATTTGAGATACTGGCAAAATCCTGGGAAGACCAACGCTAATCTTTGCTGATGGTCATCACCTGTCAAGATTCAGGAGGTGTCACCTGATCAAACCTGATCCATATTAATTGTGAAGGAATGCACAGCTTCTCATCAACTGAGGGATCAAATTATTTTTACTTCCATTTGAGAAATATATTTTTGACTTTTTAAAAGCTAAGGCGTCCCTAAATTATACAGACTGATTTATTCCATCAGCCCCTCTTTCAATCCCAGGTCTCTTAGCAGCTCTTGTTTGCTTATGACCATTCAAAAAATTCAAAATCCACACTACATACAGGATCCAAACTCCCTGTGTATCTCCCATCTCTTCCTGGCTTATTTTTTATTATTGTACTTCTCTCTTTAAAGACTTTATTATTTTTAAGCTATTTCTTTCTATGACTGTCTATACCCCTTTTCTTCCTTTCTTAAGCCTATGCACATTGTAAAACACACTGGAACCTGTTTAGAGGTTTTTCTGTCTGGATCTCTTTTACTGCTTATCTTCTGGCCTTTTTTTTGACTGCACAAGCAAACCTTTCAACTGCTAACCTGTGCTTGGAGTCTGCTTTGAGGCTGTCCGCTGGCTCCACCCACTTCTGGGGTCAAGAAAGGCGAGCCATTTGGAGGTTTGTCTGACCAGGAAGTTCATTCAACCTTTATAAAGCTCTAGAATGCAAATGCTCACATTGTGGCAGGCGTTTTTACTTAGTTTTTCATTTCTACTTAATGTACTAGCTGCTCAAGGACTCAGTGATGGGCAGAAACTGTCCAGCTGAAACTCTTAAAGGAACAGTATCCTCCCTCCCCCTTTTTTTCTTTTTTTTCAGTTTTCTTAAATCTTATGTGGAAATATGGCCCACACTGGAATGCCAATTTGTTGTTGGGGTTTTTTGGCTCTTTTTGAGGGCCCACCACCCAGCTCCCAAATAAATCACACACAGAGGCTTAATCTTAATTACGTATGCCTGACTTTAGCTTGGCTTAGTTTCTAGCCAGCTTTCCTTATCTTAACTTATCCCATATACCTTTTTCTCTGGGCTTTTCCCATTCTCTTACTGCTGTAATTCTTACTCCTACTCCATGGCTTGCTGGTTGTGTAGCTGGGTGGCTTGCCCCTGATGTCCTCCCCTTCTCTGGCCCCTTCTCAATCTCCCTTTCCAGATTTCTCCTTCTATGTATTCTCTCTGCCTGCCAGCCCCACCTATCTTTCTCCTGCCTTGCTATTAGCCAGTTCTTTATTAGACCATCAGGTGTTTTACACAGGCACAGTAACACAGTTTCACAGAGTTAAACAAATGCAACATAAACAAAAGTAACAGCCCTTAAAATAATATTCTACTACATAAATATTTGCTACTCTTCTCTCTAATTCTGTTATTTTGTATTTTGGGACATGGCTCAATGTCTAACTAATACCACAATGAAGGTCATATACACTTTTGTAGATATAAGGCAGAATACATGCTTATATTATTTTTCTGACTTGAACCACATATAACCCTGAAACATCATATCCTTTAATCCTGCAGCCTTCAGAGAGCAATAGAACTTTTGGAGCACTGTGCTAGTTCCCCTAAACATGTTTTAGAACTAACAGCTCATTTTATATCCTTCACTCATTTCTCCAACCCAGCTATGTCTTTCATTAAATGTCTCCCTCTTTTCTTCCCTTCAAATATGTACATTTGCCTTTACTCCATGGATTCACCAGATTTCTCATTTCTTCTTTCCCTCTATTTACTTCCTCACTATATTAATATATGCGAACTCATGGTATAGCTCTTTCTGTGACTATCTCAACTTTTCATTTGCTCAAATTTGGTAACATTTATGTCTTACTGTAATTTGGTTGTTTATTAGGTTGCTACATGTTTATTCCATACTTTCTTTGGGTGCTACAACATTTATTAATATCTTGTTTAGGCAATATATTATACTACACATGACTTACCATTCTTTTGTTCATCTTTTTCCTGTGTTTTGGGTGTAATTTTCTGTGCTGATTGAATGAGGAGCATCCCCTGCAGCTTCACTCACTTGAGTATTGTCTGACCCAGTCTGTCAAATGGGCATTGTAACATGGCTCAATAAGGTCTTATTTGATTTTCAAAAACAAAACTGAAATTTTGATTTTAAGAAATAGTACTTTAATCCCAGCACTCGGGAGGCAGAGACAGGTGGATCTTTGTGAGTTCAAGACCAGCTTGGTCTACAGAGCAAGATCCAGGAAAGGCACAAAGCTACACAGAGAAACCCAGTCTCAAAAAACCAAAAAAAAAAAAGAAAAAGAAAAAGAAATAGTGCTTGAAAATATCTGAAGCCCATATTGAAGACAATGAGAATTGAAAGGAAAATCTTAACATTTATTTTAATCTTTCATTTCTCTTGGCCCCTCATAGGGTAATATTAGTATAGAAAAAGGAACAATATTCATACTCAGAGTTAATGTGATGTGCATATAACAACAAAGTAATTAACTCTATTCAGAATAACTCACACTAATTCATGTATCCTGCTGAATTTGTGGGACACTCATTAAATAATTAACTACCCATGTGTTTATCAGGGACATTGCTTTAATACAACATTGAACACAGTGTGTTATAACATTGACTCTGTTTTTAGAGGGTAACAGAAACTATATATCATGTTAAAAATCCTTATAGAATGTGAGGTAGAGTATGAAGGGAACTGAGGCAGAAGACTCCTTATTCCAGCGAACATGAGCTAACACAATCAACATAGATCAATAAATTTTGTATAGACAGACAATAATTCTGTGGAATATAATGAAATCAAAGCTGCAAGACTATTTTCTACAATATATGTAAATAATGTATTTGAATTCTAGGTGTGTGTACAAACATTTCTCAGTTAATAGAAATCATCAGAATATGGCAAAAGTCACTTCTTAAACATTTCCTTCTGAAGGTCCAATGTACAACGATTAGTCAGAAATCACATCTGAACACCACCTTTGAGACAGATAGATGAAATATTACATGGAGAAGCATTAGGAAAACTGGTATGATTGCATATGAAATTTCATAGTTTGACATATTTCTCAGAGTGATGTCTAATGTTTATTAGAGGAAGAGAGTGCTACCATTTACTGAATGTCAAACAGGATGACAATACTGGGCACAGGGAACAGTGACATCATCTTTCTTGCCTTTCATTTTAAAATTATGGAATCATTAAGAAGCAAATTTTGAGTAATCTTCAAGTTCAAATTCAGGGATCCATTCTTCTTGTTGAGCTGACAGATCCATATCTAGTATTTTGAAATTTATGAAAACAGTTATAAAATGCAATTCTATAATAACGAACATGTTAGATAATAATTCAAAGCTAGATGCTTTTAACAGCATAACTGCATGTAACAATTTCATTAAGCACAATGTATAGCTGTCATACCTATTTCCATTCTTAGAAAAATGTGTAATTTTAAAAATGCCAGCTCCTTAATAGGATAGAAAATACATGTTGCCAGGTTTGAGATATACAAGACTCTGAATGACTTGGATAGAAATTCATGAACTTCATGTATGCTTTCAGTACCCATATCTGAAGATACTGTTGAAAGGAACACATTCATCCCAGGCACTGTTCTCTGAGTGATACTAGTAATTCTTAAACAATGATTATCATTTCATCAAAATTATTCTCAGAATATAGTATATTTTTATGTAAACAACATATTCCCTATACTTGAAACATTCTTATCCTTTATTCTGGCAAATTTCCATTTAACAGCTCATTCTAGCATATGAAGCCATTCTGGGGTACATAATTTTTTCACCAGAGAAAATGAGTGCTGTTGTTTTCTCGAGGGCTACCATAGCATAGCATTAAGTGCTGTGGATATCGTTCTGTATAAATAAAACACTGATTGGCCAGTGGCCAGGCAGGAAGTATAGGCGGGACAAGGAGAGAGGAGAATTCTAGGAAGTGGAAGGCTGAGTGGAGAGACACTGCCACCCGCCGCCATGACAAGCAGCTTGTGAAGACGCCGGTAAGCCACAAGGTATAGATTTATGGAAATGGATTAATTTAAGCTATAAGAACAGTTAGCAAGAAACCTGCCACAGCCATACAGTTTGTAAGCAATATAAGTTTCTGTATGTTTACTTGGTTGGATCTGAGCTGCTGCGGGACTGGTGGGTTAAAGATTTGTCCTGACTGTGGGCCAGGCAGGACCAGGAAAACTCTAGCTACAATTAAGCTTTAAATTCTTCCTTGATCTTTGAGCTTCAACCTGTTTGTTTACAGGTATATATGATTTTTTTACTTGATGAAACAGAACTGTATTTGTACCACTCTCATATAATCAGTCATCATTTGTTATTTTAACTCATTATTTTGCATGTCCCGGATAGGTCCCAACAATGTGTATTGAAAGGTATAAATAAGATGTGTCAGACAAGATTTTTCTTCTGTTGATGGCTTTCTGTCACAGAAAGAATCAAGTCACACCCATAAATGCAGAGAGAGCAAGGATATGAAAGCAAATATTACATGCATACAGCTATCTGGAATTGTAGTGTGCTCTGCACTGTGTAATAGTGTATGTTGCTTTTTCTAGTCAGATTATAGATTTACTTTAATGTGTCATTGATTTTACCCAGACATGAATGAGAATGCACTCTATATGGAGATAATATATTGTGCATCTTAAAACAAAAACTAAGTTAATTTTCTGTTTAGAAGATATGATGCATTGCTGTATGTTCAATCCAGAGCAAAATCTCTGATCTCAAATATCGTATTTGCTTCAGACATCCAGTGGGCTTTGTGCATGTGTGTATCCTGAGACACAACTCTACATGAATCATGTTCCACAATTTGCTAACAGAGGGATCAAACTGGAAATATTAAGATGAAGGCACCTGAGTGAAATAATTCTAAGTTAGCTTTACACTTACAAATGCTTTATCTTTTATATCTAGTGTTTTTTAAAGAAACATGGATGTCTAGAATTCTCATGTTAGAGCCTACCAATATCATAGGCTAGCAGTGGGAAGACTGTGAGCATGTGAAATATTTTCAAGTGCTTTGTTCAGAATAATTTGACTAACAGACTTTCCTAGCTTCAGAGTACAATGGTTGACCTCCTGGACATTCAACTAGAGCAGAATTATCCATGTGCTGATTGGATTTTGAAATGAGATATTTAATTGGTGGTTTGGTTTTTTTTTTTTGGTTTTTCGAGACAGGGTTTCTCTGTGTAGCTTTGCGCCTTTTCCTGGAACTCACTTGGTAGCCCAGGCTGGCCTCGAACTCACAGAGATCTGCCTGCCTCTGCCTTCCGAGTGCTGGGATTAAAGGCGTGCGCCACCAACGCCCAGTTTAATTGGTGTTTTGTACTTCAATCAATGTGTAATTCTCAAATATAAAAATAAAAAGACAATTACCACTGCACATTTGTCAGCCCTCTCTAATCAGACCAGTTGCAAATGGTCTTATTAGCATTTTAGTCATCTTTTAGTTTATTATATGTTTACTGGATAATCTCATTGGGTGGTACGACATGTCAGAAGTTTTCCATACATCAATACACTTTAGAGAGTATATTTATACAATGTACTGCTTACCTTCCTCTACACAATGACTTTCACTTTTTTCTCTCTTATTGTCCAAATTTGTTGAATGGGGAGCTTTGGTGGCAGCTTCCACCAAAAACTGGAATCCATCAAACTGGATTAGTTTCAAATATATTCTGTCAAATGAATATTATAACATGTATCTGAGCAGTCTTGTTTGCTTTCCCAGAAACATAAAAGAAGTTATTATTTAAAGAAAATTGTTCTTGAAATTATATGAAATATAAGAGTCCAAGGGTTCTGAGAGTAAACCTCATGTTACACTTATCCTAGTCTTTCATTCCCTATAGTTCCTCATTATATAAGGAGTTGAGAAGGAGAAACACATTCATAGATTACAACCCGAAGTTCACATATATACAATGATAATTGCATTTGTTAAAAAAACTCACTCATTTTTATTTCCTAGAGCAGATCTATAAAATAAACAAGGACTGTTTTGGGAACATTGCTCTAATGCATTCAAATGATTTGTTATAACAAACTGTTGCTGGAGGTGGAAATAGAAAATATGTATCATGTTAAGAGTCCTTATAAAATGCCATGTTGAGTACGAAAGGAACACTGCAGAAGGTGCATCATTGCAGTAAACGTGGGCTGTCAAAACTTAATTATTATGATTAATTTGAAATAAAACAAGAAGTGTGTGGGCAAAATGAAAAAGCTGCTGCAAAATTATGTTTATTGCAGATATAAATACAGTATTTGAATTCTGAGTATGTCTACAAGGGTTTCCCAAATAACACAATGCATTCAACAATATAATGAAGTCATCTTTTCCCATTTTATTCTGAAGTTTTACATAAATAAGGAAGATTCTATGAAGAGTACACAATCTTTGCTTTATAATTATTCTTTAATTTTATGCCATCCTCTATGACATTCAAAAACATGCTCTCTGATTCTATTGAACATCTTACCTCTCATTTTAGAAAGTATTATGACCACAAAATTCTACGATGAACTAACTGCAATTTCACTTATATTTCTCAATCTAATATTTTGTTTATCTGTCTCAAATCTGGTTCTTTCCTATTTTCTAACCTACCTAGGTACACTGGATCTTAACCTCGAATATTTCTTGTTCAGTTTCACAGCATTCAGTAGATATTCATTAAATTAAATATATATATATATATATATAATGTATCACCACTTTTGTTATCACTCAGAAAAAAGAAACTTCTCATGGCAGAACATTTAATAGTGCTTGGTGCAAACATACATGCACATGATCATTATGGTAGGCAATGTATCTTCACTTTAAAACTTTGTGTTCTAGAATAGTAATGATGGATCTAAACATATTATCAGAATGTACTGGTAAATATCAGCAAAACTTTTCTTCTAAAAAACCCCAACCAAACAAAAAAAACCACTATTCTATAAATTTCTCACACAAAAACTGATATGTAATTATGTTCATGTCTCCTTCAATTATAACTGGTTTTTCTTATTTAGAATATCATTTTGATAGTCATATGATCTTATATGAGTTAAGAGACTTCATAAGAGATTTTAAGTTATGAAGTATTAGTTCAATTAATGATTCATCATGAAATTATTAATCACTAAATAATGTTTTCTTTATATTTTAGTGTATTAAGCATGAGTAGAACTTAAAATCCTAGACTGTTCAGTGACTCTTTAAATTGCCTTCTTTGAAAAATACTGATTTCATGTTTGCCTAAGTGATGATTATTTATTTCCACATGCTGTTCAGGTTGTTTTTCTTTTTTTCCCAATAATTCTTTAATTTTTAATTCACATCTGCTACAAAAAGAAAAACAGTTTAGACTAAATAAACTTTATTGAAGATGAGTGATAAGTGAGTGATAGAGAAGCTTTAGAATGACACAGATGGTGTAAGTTCTGAATTTTCTCACTTTCTAGGTGTGCAACCTTATGAACATTATGTAATATCATGTATGCTTTTTAATAGCAGAGAAGAATGGTGGTACATTTACTAGTATAGCACACGCTTCAATGCTGAAATACTGTCTATTAGTGTCAATAGTTAAAATTTCCAAGGACTTTTAAAACCAACAATATTAATTTATGAAAATCATTAGTATCAACTTTATCATAAGAATGGCTATTCATTACTTGACAGGAATGAAATGGATATTTCATTATGTAAGCCTTTTCATACATTGAATAAATGATATCATAAACACACTAATTCCACATTAAAGGGTCATTAAATTAGTAATATGTGTGTGTGTGTGTGTGTGTATGCACTTGTGTTGTCAAGATACTTAAGACTTAATAAATGGTCAGTTCTACACAAACAGACAAGACATTTAAATGTATTCAATGTTTAAATCATTTAATCATTTTTCTATCATTCCTGAACAACACTAAGTAAGGTATGGGGTGAAATCGGATGCTGAAGTCATTATGGAACTTCTTTGAAAACAAGAAATTGATCACTTCCTAAGAGACGCATTTGTATGGAATGCATTGTGCTATGCTAGAGCAGGAAAACAGAAAACATAAGTGTACACACTAAAATGCTAATAAACACAAAATTTAGGGAAAGAATAATTACAACTGTTGTAATGTACATCAGGTGAGAGGTCATTTTTGAAATACTTTTGGAACAAAAGTGTTTTATTCAACTTCATTTGTCAAGGAGCAAACAGAGGGAAGATTCATGACAAGTACCAATTGGTACAGAATGAATACCTTAGGATTGATTTGCAGTGATGCTGGGAATTAGTGACAAGGACCTGAACATATTAGGCAAGTGTTGTACAACTGAGTTGCATCCCTAATTCTCTTTCAGATTCTTTAAGATCTTTAGTCTTCAGGAGAGCCAGCACGTTCCTTATCATATCAAGAGGAGGCCCCTTGATAAAATTGGGATAAACTGGTGTTGTGTTCTCAATTGTCTAATATTTTGACTATAAAAATATACAGTTCCACAGAAACTCCTATTGTTTTCCTCTTGGAAATATGTCATCCATCCCACTCCTTAAGTACCCAGGAACTTAAGAGGTTCTCTAAGTCTAAAGAAGTCAAATGTCTTGCATATGTCAGATGGATGTGGCAGACATGAGGAAAACTAGTTAGTGTTTGTTCATGGTGATTTGGTGCCAATAAGCCTGTCCTTCAGTCCAATGTGGGTTAATCTTGACTATCAGGCTGATTATGATCTCTATCATAGCACTAACGGGACTGTGAAAGCTGGGAGTCCACTTGCCTTTCTGTCTGTGAATTCAAAATTAGTCCATTATAATAGCACTGTGCTATGGCAACCAAGGCTCTAAGATTTCTCCACAGCTATTGCTAGGCATCAGAACCTTATCATGTATTCAAAGCAGTCAAGTATCCTAGAAGATCATCACAGTTTGTTACTTTGGAGGAGTCTCTCTTTTCCTGCCATCAAGTGGGTTTGTGAATATACTAAATTATCACATGGATCCAAATGCTTGCAGAAAGAGGTCAGGGATGCATTCCCTCTTTGAAAGTAATGAGGAGACAAGGATTCCTGTACATCATCCTCTGTAGCACCATCTGTGGTTGGGACGGATCTCTATTGCCTTTTTCAGGGAAGGTATCAGGAAGTGATTGGCCTACCAAGTGCTTTTTCCATATTAAGGAACATTTCCCAAGACAATTGAGTCTGCGTCTCAGTGTTCAGGGCATTTTCCAACTCTGCCTCAGCAGGAAGACACTGAGTGCAATTCTCTGCATTTAAATGTCAATAGCTGTCTTTTTGCTGCCTGAGGGGTGGACAGCCCCCATCAGCACAGGGCTCAACGGGAATATATGGAGTCAGCATGTACTGGACATGTTTATCTGAGGGAAATAGGGAAAAGACACTCACAATCTCTTGATAGTTTCCCATGCAGCTAGAAATGAATAATGTGTTTTAACAGTTTGAGGGATTGAACTCAAGGTTTCATGCATGTGAGGAAAGTACTACACTCATCTCTTACACCTCCAACTATATTTTGTTGCTTTTATTTTCATTCATTACCAATGATAAGACAAGTGATTTTTGTATTGTAAATCAATATGTCTTCAGATATCTGCTTTATAAGAAGGGTGGAGAGAAAAGGCTTTATGTTTTACTACACAGCACTAACTGAATCATTCTGCTCTGTAGAACTCCATGTAGGCTGGTGAACACTGAAAGGTCATATTGCAATCCCCAGAGGTCATATTCCAAGCCTGTAGTCAGGTCTATCACATGTTTTTTGCCATGTGCAATAACACTGGAGTTAAGGACTATAGGTGATGAAAATGACCCTATACTTTTCAGGAAAAAATGTGAACCGGTCTATCTGTCCGTGAATAAAAGTATGATTTTTGTTGTGTCATTGATGTCTGTGGTGCTAAGCATTGAATGTGAAGCTACCATTACAACAATAGAATAATGCTCAATTATTGATCCACAATCCCAGCTCATCTTCTGTTCTATTTGGGAAGACAGGTTCCCTACCACTGGGGCACATTCCCAGTCTTCACTTTCTATGTGAAGATTCTTTCTCATGGGTAATACCAATAGAGTCACAGTTTTATATTAAATAAAAAACAATGTTCTTATGCAGAGAAAACTTGTCACATTCTGAAAGTGTCAGCGAATTAATAAGTGATATATATGCACACATCAGAAGCACATATCTACATATATGTATATAATTTTGCAAACAAAAATCCATTCTCCATAGCAACTTTCTCTGAACTTGACCTCTCAGTGCATCCTTTTAAGTTTCTGAATATGATCAATAT
Organism: Peromyscus nudipes; assembly: GCA_902168325.1. Classification (NCBI taxonomy): domain Eukaryota; kingdom Metazoa; phylum Chordata; class Mammalia; order Rodentia; family Cricetidae; genus Peromyscus; species Peromyscus nudipes. The sequence continues at coordinate 19,659 of CABHPH010000536.1, read as the reverse complement.
GCAGAGTAGATATGTTCTTAAGGCAATGATCTTCCCACTGGTTACTTCCAAGGGTGGCAAAAATAGCAAGTGAGTTTCTACCTTGTTTGCATCCCAGATAAGAATGAGAATTATAGCCAGATCTAAAAGAGCTCATCCTCACCTAACCTGAGGAGATCAGGGAGGGTGGACCACACTGATTTCACCTTAGCTCTCTTCTCTATTCCTTGTCTTTGCAAGTATTATTGTCCTGCTCAGTTTCCATCATTTAAGAGAAGATTGAAAAGCTCAATGCCCTTTGACTCTGGTTCTTTGTGATAGGCTGTTTCATCCTTAACTGGATAGATGCATATGGATGTCTGCAAAAACTTTGTTGTGTCATAACAAAGTATTTATACTATCTAAAAATCATTCCTAGTGCAATAATTCCAGACAAATTGTTCTCTGCTTGTTAGTTGTGATGGGTACCGAATCTGGTAATGGCATTATTTTCTACCAGTCTTGTACTTCAGCCAGGAAATAGTCATTGCAAATCGGTACTTCATTTTATATATCAATTACTGATATTTTCTTATATTTTTTCATTCAATAAATTAAAAGAAGGTGAAGATTTCTAAATGTATTAATTACTTATCAGTAGCATAGTTATTATTTACCCCCAAAGCTTCTTTGGGTATAAGTATTACATTTTATAGATTAATGTCATCTAATAAAGTATGTTTTACTTGTTCTTCAACTATAGAAAATCTCTCTGCCAGTGTAGGACTTTAAAGTTCTCCAAAATGAATGCAAACAGATCATTTGAACCAGGGAAGGAAGCTACTGATTGTTGAATGCTCTAATCTGAATTGGATTCCACATGATTCACTAAATGTACATTATGTCTTAATGTAGTTGCCTTAGTTAAGTATTCTATTGCTGTGATGAAACACCATGACCAAAATGCAAGTTGGCGGGGGGGAGGGGGGGAAGGGTTTTATTTGTCTTGCACTTCCATATTACTGCTCATTATTGAAAGAAGTCAGGACAAGAACTCAGAGCAGGATCCTGGAGGCAGGAGCTGATGCAGAAGTCATGGAGGGGTGCTGCTTACTGGTTTGCTTTCCCTGACTTGCTCAGTCTGCTTTCTTCTAGAACACAGGACCACCAGCCCAGAGATGCACCACCCACTATGGGCTGGGCCCTCCACCATTGATCACTAATTGGGCTAATGCTTTACAGGTGGATTTCATGGATACATTTCCCCAGCAGGGCCTCCTACCTCTCTGATGACTCCAGTTTGTGTCAAGTTGACACACAAAACAAGACAGTACAGGAAGCATAACAAATTCCAAATGCTTATGTCATTGTAACTTAGTGTCTTACTAATTTAGCAACTGCCATCCAGAGTATTTAATTCTATGTTCCCATCGTTAACAAGTAGCCAGCTCATGACTAAAATGTCAGCCTGTGCATTCCCTTGCCCCTCTAACTACATTGAGAGTGTCCCATGTCAACAGCCAATTTTCCTTATGTGTCAACTCTGGCTTTTTTTTCCCCTGAGATTTCTAGCTAAGTTTAACAGTTTGTGTCAATGTTTTTGATAGCTGCCGTTAGTCAATACATTGCTACATTGTACTACCATCAGAGGTTGGAGAGTAAACTTCACTTAACAATGTACATAGTACCATACTTTTGAAAATAGCAAGAAAAAAAGAAAAACTTTTGACTAGATAAACTTTAGTGAAGATGAATGATAGGTGAGTGACAGAGAAGCTTTAGAGTGACACAGATGGTGTAAGTTCTGAAGTTCACACTTTCTAGGTGTGCAACCATATGAACATTATGTAATACCATATATGCTTTTTAATAGCAGAGAAGGATTGCTGTGGATATCACTCTGTATCAATAAAGCGCTGATTGGCCGGTAGCCAGACAGGAAGTATAGGCGGGACTAACAGAGAGGAGAATTGAGGGAACAGGAAGGTAGAGGGGAGACGGCCTGGAGCCGCGGCCAGGAGAAGGAAGATGTAAAGTACCGGTAAGCCACGAGCCACGTGGCAAAGTAGAGATTAATAGAAATGGGCTAAATATAAGAGTAAGAGCTAGACAATGATAGGCCTGAGCTAATGGCCAAGCAGTTTAAATAATGTAAGCATCTGTGTGTTTATTTTATAAGTGGGCTCGGAGACTGGTGGGACTTGGGAGCTCGGAGACTGGCGGGTGGCAGAGATTTGTCCTGACTGTGGGTCTGGCAGGAAAACTCTAGCTACACTTCACTTCTCTTACCTCTCTTCTTCCTCTTGTTTCTTCCATCTCTCAATCTGTGTTTGCCTGCCTCTCTCATGTCCCCATTCCTACACGGCCTTTCACTCTTTCACTCTCCCCTTCACCCTTCCCCTAATAAACCTCTTGCACTAACTCTATTGTGCATGGAGTGTTTGCTTAGTGGCAAACACTTGGGAGGGCCCACCAAAAGGTACCCACATCACCTTTGTTTTTCCTTCTTACAATCATTTGTATGATTAAAGTGATATGAATGATTTTCAAAAAAATATTATTGGTTTAGAGAATCCATGGAAATTTCAGCTATTGGCACTAATAGGCATTTGTTCAGCACTGAAGTGTGTGCTATATAAATAGTAAATTTACCACCATCCTTTGTAGCTAGAGTTTTCCTGCCTGGCCCACAGTCAGGACAAATCTCTGCCACCCGCCAGTCCCATAGCCGCTCAGACCCAACCAAGTAAACACAGAGACTTATATTGTTTAAACTGTATGGCCGTGGCAGGCTTCTTGCTAACTGTCCTTATATCTTAAATTAACCCATTTCTATTAATCTCTACTTTGCCACGTGGCTCGTGGCTTACCGGTACTTTACATCTTCCTTCTCCTGGCCGCGGCTCCAGGCCGTCTCCCCTCTACCTTCCTGTTCCCTCAATTCTCCTCTCTGTTAGTCCCGCCTATACTTCCTGTCTGGCTACCGGCCAATCAGCGCTTTATTGATACAGAGTGATATCCACAGCAGTGAAGGAGGCAAAAGAGGAAAGAAGAGGCAGGAGAGGTAAGAGAGCTGTGCCTGGTGGGCACTTTTAAGGGGGCCACATTTTGAATAGCTGATGGTGAAAAAGCACTTGGTGACAAGTGATGAGGTTACTTACCTGCTCTGGAGGCAGAGGCAGGCTACTGCCATGGCAGAAACTAACATTCCTCCCTTTTGTTTATTATGAAAAGGTGAGGAAATAGGAAGGGGTAGCAGATGAGGCGGGATTATATGTTACTATTCCAGCATTTACACTGACCTGCCCTTGAGAACCTAGCAGGACACATCAGCAGCAGCAGCAGCCAAGATGTGATGCTGTGACTTCTGTAGCCACTGAGTACAGTACTCTCCCTATGCACATGCTCTATATCTGCTTATAAAACGGAAGCCATTCTTGCCCCTTTCTTCACTCTATTCCCACCCAGAGGCTGCCTCTGCACACCCCCCCAGTAAAGCTCCCACATGAGTTTTGTTACATGGAGTGACTTTGTGGTGCTTCTTGGCTCCAACCCACCAAGGTTACCTTCTGATGTTAAACTATTACATTGGTGTCCTGACTCTGCCGGGCCCTGATGGAGGCTTCTTCTGCCCACAGGCAGTCTGAGGCACACACTGTACCCAGTGCACCTTCAACAGGATTACTTGCAACTAACTGATCACTGGACACTTTCCTCAACACAGGCAATGATTGATAAGTCCCCTTTCTCCTGGTCAGTGTAGACACTTCCCTGGATCCGTGGGAGTGACCACTGAACAACTGGTATGCCACTGGTATTCTTGGAGGAACCCCCAGCCACAGTCTTTATTTATTTATTCTATGCATCTTTTACATTATGCATCTTAATCCCATTCATTTCCCCATCACTTTGCATCTGCCCTTCACTCATGCACACCCCAAAAATAAAACAAAATTTAAGAGAAAAAAAGGAGGTAAAGGGTAAAATTTCAAGATCTCATCATAGAAGCTACAGTGTTACACAGTGAGTCATGCAGTAACTCCCTTTGTCCATATAGTTTTACTTGCAAGTGTTCATTGCAAAGAGTCATTGGTGTGGTTCAAGGCCTCTGGTTGCTACTACACCATTGATGCTGGGCCCTCACTAGGACTCTTCTTGAATATCCTATTGTTGCCCTGTGTTGTAGAGACCCAGCGGCTTTGGGTCTGTGGATCAGGTCTCTTCATGTGTTTCAGTAGATCATAGATGGGTTGGATATTAGGTGGGCCAAGTCACAACCCTGGTTTTGGACCCAAGCAGCTCCAGGTTGGTCTGTCTGTCATTTCTTCCCTGTCCTCATTACCAGGGTATGCTCTCCAGCATTGCCCACAGCTAATTCTTCTCTTGCAGCAATGAGCAGAAGACAGAACTGGTTTTCCTGCTTTCATGACTCAGGGTCCACTCTCCTGTGGGAGGCCAGCTCCCACTTTTTCCCAGGGTTCTCTTGAAAAGAGAGAGATAAAAAAGTTTTAGATAGAAAGATAGTGTGGAGAAGACAGACAAAAACACAGAATAGCTTCAGGAGGACATGGATCAATATCCACTGGCCCCTTCTGTCTCTTTAAAAGGGCTTTTTATAGGAATGCCAAGGGTTGGGGCAAAGGACCTCTCCCTAGCACAGCCAATTGGAGACACTTCCAAAAAAATGTTAACTATGCACATGGTCAAGCCATCCCTTAATGCAGCCCTACTGGGTAAAGCAAGCTCTGATCTCACTAGGAAACCTTTGTGGGCCTCCACAACTCCCCCCTCTTTATATAATGAAGGACTCCCTAGACCCTACAGATAAGCTGTAGCTGTCTTAGGTCATTCTTCTTTTTTTTCTTTCTTTTTTTTTTTGGTTTTTTCAAGACAGGGTTTCTCTGTGTAGCTTTGCGCCTTTCCTGGAACTCACTTGGTAGCCCAGGTTGGCCTCGAACTCACAGAGATCCGCCTGTCTCTGCCTCCCGAGTGCTGGGATTAAAGGCGTGCGCCACCTTTACTAATCTTCCTTACCCTTCATGGAGATACACTTTCCATCAAGCATACGCTGGTTTAGGTTGGAAGCTAGCAAGAAGAGAGTTGCCTATCTTTGACTACCAACCTCTGGCAAGAGGGGCTACAGAGCCCAATTCAGCTCTGACTCTGGTCCCTACTAAGAGCTTGCATGTAGTGGAATATCCACAGCAATACTTAGGCTGCCACACACTGCCAAGAAAGGAGTAGAGGATAATAAATATGGAATGATCTTTGTGAATGGATCTAAGATGTATATAACAGCCTTAGCTGTGCCAAGCCCTTTTCTAAATCAAAACTCTTGATGCTAATAAACTTTATCAAACTTAAAGATAACCTTAGTGGGGTTGAGGATTTAGCTCAGTGGTAGAGCACTTGTCTAGCAAGCGCAAGGCCCTGGGTTTGGTCCTCAGCTCTGAAAAAAAATGGGAGTGAGAGAAGATGCAGAAATGTTCATGTGCTGGAGATAGAGGAGTATCTGGAGTTGATGGCAGTGAGTAACTGGCTGGTGTGGGTGGCCTGCCTGCTACTTGGAATCACAGTGATGTCCGCCTGGGATGATGCCAAGGGCCATGTCTGTGTCTGTAGCCCTGATGAAGCTGTGGTGGTCTGTGTTGATGTTGTGGCTTCTGTTACCATCAAGAGCCCTGCAGATGCCCAGAGACTGGGTCACCACCTATGATCATGTCAGTGTCTGAGGGATGTGTCCCCACACAGACCATGCCTATCTAAGAGGCCTATGCTGCCATCTGGGTCCATGGTGATGTCTGGACCTGGACTGCTTCTGAGGGTCATGTCTGCATCCATGGCTCTGCTGCAGCCAGGCTCTGCATTGGTGTCATTGGCTCCTGTTGCCACTGAGGGCCATACAGAGGCTCATAGTCTTGGCTGACACTTTAAGCCATGTTGGTGTTTGAGGATAAGGTCACCATGGGGTCATATAGATCTAGGTGTCCTGTGCTGCCACCTGGACTCATGGTGATGTCTGGACCTGAACTGTGGCCAAGGGCCATATCTGTGGCCCGACCACAGCCAGAGTTTGCATTGATGTCCATGGTTCCTGTTACATCTGCAGACCAAGCAGATGCCCAGTGTCTGGGCTGCCACATGGGGACATATTGACACTTGAGTGCCATGCTGCCACTGGGGCCATGCTGATCTGGGTGACCTGTGATGCTTGCTCGGGCCATGATGACATCTTGGCCCAAACTGCTGCCAGAGACCATGTATGGGTCCATGGTCCTACTTCAGCCTATGTCAGTGTTGAGATACTTGACCCATATTGCAATTAAGGTCCACACAGATGCCAAGGGTCTGGCCACCACCTAGAAATAAGTTAGTGTTTGAGGACCATACCACTGCCAGGGCCACACAGATCTGAACAGCTTGCCCTGCCACCCAGGGCCATAGTGTCAACTGGGCCTGGGTGGCTGCCAAGTACCATGTCTGGGTCTATAGCCTTGCTGCTACCTTGCTCTGTGTTGATGTCTGTGGCTCTTGCTACTTACCAACAACACTGAGGATGGGGTTGAAGAGCTGGCCCCACCCCTCACAGGCTGCAGCATTCAGGAGAGTGAGCCCTGCACATTGCCTGGGCAGCACAGTATTTCCTTTTGATACTCCAGATTTGTTATTGTGTCCATTTTATGTAATTCACCATATTGTCTGTTTGGGTCCTCCCTTTTTCATATGTAATTTTTTTTTTTTTTTGGTTTTTCGAGACAAGGTTTCTCTGTGTAGCTTTGTGCCTTTCCTGGATCTCGCTCTGTAGACCAGGCTGGCCTCGAACTCACAGAGACCCACCTGGCTCTGCCTCCTGAGTGCTGGGATTAAAGGCGTGCTCCACCACTGCCTGGCTTTCATATGTAATTTTATTAATTTGGATCTTATATCAGATTTTTAAATTGGTTTGTCTGAGGGTTTATCTACAAGTATATCTACTAAGGTAGGTCCTGAGAAATACAACATAACTGAAGCACAAGACAATGATTTAGAAATAGCAAGTATGTCCAAGGCCATTAATTAGAACATGAATAAATCAATTAAGTTTGTGAAAATGCAAGGAGTGGAGTTAAATAACAAAGATACTTCAAAATATAAAAGTATCAACAGGATGCAGTGGGTAGCTGTTCCAGCTTTGACCTGGAAGTACTACCCCCATTGAGGCTTCAAGTAACTGTCACACTTATGAGGCAGGGCCAAGATGGGAGCCCTTAAGACCTGAGATCCAGATGTGCCAGCTCTCTTGGTACCTGGATTCTGGACACTGGAGGTAGACTGAGCAGAGTTCTCCAGAGAACAACACTGGACTGCACATCACCTCTCCCGGGCCCTGTAACCTATTCCTTCACTTGTAAGTTACCCTCCAAAATAAACCTCCCTTTTAACTATGTGGAGTTGCCTTAATACTTCCTCCAATAACAGGATCTCTAAAGAAAATCCAAAATGAAATAATTCTGAAAGTGAAAATTTTAGAAAGTCAAAGAAAAGCTTCAGAAGTAAGTCTTGCCCACATGTGGAAGAGAGGATCTGAGGAAGAAAACACACATTTAAAAAAACTAATATCTTAGTCAACAAAAATATTAAATCTAAAAAATCCAGACACAAAATATAGAGGAAATCCAAGACATGATTAAAAGAAAAGAATGTACCTACCAATAACAGCAATATAGGAAGAAGAAATGCAAGTCAAAGTCACAGAAAATATTCTCATCAATTATAGAGAAATGGTTCCCTGATCCAAAGGAGGTGCCTATCAAGGTACAGGAATAATATAGAATATCAACAGAAAAAAAAAGAAAAATTTTCTACTACATACAAAAATAAAAGCACAAAACATACAGAATATGAACAAAACAGAAGTTGCAAGTGATAAAAACTGAATAACATACAAAGCCAGACCCAAGAGAATAAAAGTTGACTCAGTGGGGTCTCTGAAAAGCAGAATAGCTTAGACAGATATTCTACAAACTTTAAGGGACCACAAAAGACAGCTCAGGCTGCTATTCCAAGCAAAACTATCAATCACAATATATGGAAAAAAGAAACACTTTCCAAGTTAGAACCAAATTCAGCAGTATCAATTCACCATTCAGTTCTACATAAGGCACTAGAAAGAAAACATCAATCTCTAGAGATCACCCACATCTAAGACCACTCAAGGAATAAATAATCCTGGAACATCAAATCAAAATAGTAGAAAATCCCATAACAAAAAACAAAATTACAGGAATCAGGAAACACTATTAATTGATAACTCTCATTATTAATAGTCTCAGTTCTCAAATAAGAAGACAGAGACTTACAGAATGGATTAAAAAACAGAATCCATTCTTCTGCTACATCCATAAAACGTATGTTACCATCAAAGATAGACAATAAATAGAGATATAAAATGGAAAAAGACAATCCAAGTAAATAGACTATTGAAACAAGCATGTATAGCTATTTTCATATCTGATATAATGGACTTCAAAAGAAAATTAATCACAAGAAATAGAAAACAACATTACATACCCCTTAAAGGAAAAAATCCACCAAGAGGACAATGCAATTCTAAACATTTATGCTCCAAAAACAAGGACGCCCAAGTTTATAAAAGCAACATCACTATAGGAAAATCACATATTGGCCCTACTCAGTGATGGTGTGTGGTTTCAATACTCCATTCTTGCCTATAGGCAGGTCATCCAGACAAAAATAAAACCAAGAAATGCTTTCATTAAATATCATCTTAAGTCAAATGGACCTAACATATATTTACAGAACATTTAATCCAAACACAGAATACAATTTCTTCCCTGCAGCTCATGAAACTTACTCCACAATTGCCAACACACTTGGGATGAAGCAAGTCTTGAGAGATAAAAGAAAATTAAAAATAACACTATGCTCCATCCTATTTCACACCATATATAAAACAAGAACATGAACAACAATAGAAAGGATAAAACTCATGGAAACTGAAAGACTCATGACAATAATAAATGAGTCAAGACAGAAATCAAGAAGGAAATTATCAACTTTTTCAAATTCACAGCACTAAGTACCTACTTTTTTTTAATTTTACAATACCATTCAGTTCTACATATCAGCCACGGATTCCCTTGTTCTCCCCCCTCCCGCCCCCTCCCCTTCCCCCCAGCCCACCCCCCATTCCCACCTCCTCCATGGCAAAGCCTCCCCCGAGGACTGAGATCAACCTGATAGACTCAGTCCAGGCAGGGCCAGTCCCCTCCTCCCAGGCCAAGCCAAGCGACCCTGCATAAGCCCCAGGTTTCAAACAGCCAACTTATGCAATGAGCACAGGACCTGGTCCCACTGCCTGGATGCCTCCCAAACAGTTCAAGCCAATCAACTGTCTCACCCATTCAGAGGGCCTGATCCAGTTGGGGGCCTCTCAGCCATTGGTTCATAGTTCATGTGTCACCAGGGAGGCTACCTGAAGAAAGACACAGGGATCGCCCAATGACGGAGAAATGGATGAGATCTTCATGAACAGCCTGGTCATAAGTGGGGGAAATGAAGGGCAAGGGTCGAGGGAAAGAGAGCTTGGGGGAGCAGGAGACCCCAGCTGGATCAAGAACAGAGAGGGAGAACAAGGAATAGGAGACCATGATAAATGAAGACCACATGAGAATAGGAAGAAGCAAAGTACTAGAGAGGCCCACAGAAATTCACAAAGATACCCCCACAATAGACTGCTGGCAATGGTGGAGAGACAGCCTGAACTGACCCACTCTGGTGATGGGATGGCCAAACACCCTAATTGTCGTGCTAGAAACCCCATCCAACGACTGAGGGATCTGGAAGCAGAGATCCATGGCTAGGCCCCGGGTGGAGCTCCGGGAGTCCAATTAGTGAGAAAGAGGAGGGTCTATATAATTGAGAATTGTTGAGACCAAGGTTAGATAAAGCACAGGGACAAATAGCCAAATGAAGGGAAACACATGAACTAAGTACCTACATTTTAAAAGAATGAAAATCTCTAAGAACAAATAAGAAGTTTTAACACCCGAAGATATTAAATGGCAAGAAATAAACACAGTTCAGAAATCAAAAAAAATACAAACAAATCATGAGAACAGAAAAAAAAACTACAAAGAATGAATAAAATGAAGACCTGGTTCTTTGAGATCTCCATTCTTCTAAAACACAATGTAAAGAATGAGATACTGTCAAAATCAATTCTTTTCCCTGTTCTGTCAGTGTCTCAATGATGTCCTGCCTTTTATATAATCTTTATGATCCTTTCACAATCTACTCAGTTTAGCTTAGGGTGTATCTTGTCACTCTTTATTCTTACTTAGGATGATTCAGAAATGCTGAGATGCTGAAAAAGAATGATTACAATATGAAGACTTTGACTACACTATAGTCCAATGTGAAATAGTCTTCCCCCTCCCCCAAGCCATTGGAGCCCCAGGGACCAGGCAGCTGCCCCTTCCCAGGCCTCCTCACCAAGATAACAGCCCCCTGTGACACCAGTGAAAACCAGAAACATAAGCCCACCCTGCACTGATTGGGAACAGAAAACAGGTCCCACCACACACCGATTGGAAATAGCTGCTCCCTGAGACAGAGCCCACTGGTGCCCAATGGACTAAGAGCTGCTCCCTGAGACACAGAATTCATCAGCACAGATTGGACCAAGAGCCCAGATTAGACCAAGAGCTCCCATTAGACAAAGAGTATCAATCAGACCAAAAGAGGCTCCCTCAAACACAAACAGCACTTGTATGGAGTGGAAGAAGAGATGAGTAGACGTCAGTGCAAAAATAGAGTAAAAAACATAAAGACCAATATGGCACCATCAGAACCTAGTGGTGCCATACCAGGAAGACCTGAACATCCCAAAGCAGAAGAAGCAGAAGAAATAGACCTTAAAAATGACTTTAAGAAGATGATAGAAGCCTTTAAAGAGGAAATAAAAACTACCCTTAAAGAATTTGAGGAAAAGACAAACAAAAAATTGGAAGAAATCAATAAATCCCTTTAGGAAAGTCAAGAAAAATCAATTAAACAGGTGAACAAAAAGTCCAAGATTTGAAAACTGAAACAGAGGCAATAAAGAAGACACAAACTGAAGGAAGGCTGGAAATGGAAAATCGAGTAAACGTACAGGATCTACAGATACAAGCATAACCAATAGATGTAAGAGATGAAAGAGAGAGTCTCTGGAGTTGAAGATACAATAGAGGAAATAGATTCATCAGTCAAAGAAAACAATAAAGCCAAAAAAGTAATAACACAAAACATCCACGATTTGGGACACCATGAAAAGACCAAACCTAAGAATAATAGGGATAGAAGAAGGAGAAGAATAACAACTCAAAGGCACAGAAAATATATTCAACAAAATCATAGAAGAAAACTTTCCTAACATAAAGAATGAAATGCTTTTGAAAGTACAAGAAGCTTACAGAACACCAAAAACACTGGATTAAAAAAAAGACCCCTCGCCACATAATAATCAAACCACTAAACATACAGAATATTAAGAGAATTAATAACAGAAAAAATATTAAGAGCTGCAAAAGAAAAAGGCCAAGTAACATATAAAGGCAGACCCATAAGAATAACACCTGACTTCACATTGGAGACTCTGAAAGCCAGAAAGCACTGGACAGATGTTATGCAGACACTAAGAGACCATGGATGACAATCCAGACTATTATACCCAGCAAAACTTTCAATCAACATAGATGGAGTAAACAAAATATTGCATGATAAAACCAGATTTAAACAATACCTATCCACAAATCCAGCCCTACAGAAAGCACTAGAAGGAAAAATCCAACTTAAGGAAGTAAAATACACCCATGAAAATACAGGCAATAGATAATTCCACACAAACAAATACCAAAGAAGAGAAACACACAACAGTACCAACAAAAAATAACAGGAATTAACAATCACTGGTCATTAATATCCATTAATATCAATGGTCTCAATTGACACAGGCTGACAGAATGGATATGAAAACAGGATCCATCCTGCTGCATACAAGAAACACACCTCAACTTTAAAGACAGACACTATCTCGGAATAAAAGGCTGGGAAAAGTCTTCCCAATCAAATGGACTTAAGAAGCAAGCTGGTGTAGCTCTCCTAATATCTAATAAAATAGACTTCAACCTAAAATCAATCAAAAGAGGTCAGGAAGGACATTACATACTTATCACAGGAAAAATCCACCAAGATGAAGTCTCAATTCTGAACATTTATGTCCAAATACAAGGGCACCCACATTTGTAAAAGAAACATTCCTAAAGCTTAAATCGCATATCAAACCCCACACACTAGTAGTGGGAGATTGCAACAACCCATTCTCACCACTGGATATATCTGCCAGACTGAAACTTAACAGAGAAATAAGGGACCTAACAGAAGTTATGACTCAAATGGACTTAATAGACATCTACAGAACATTCCACCCTAACACAAAAGAATATACCTTCTTCTCAGCACCCCATGGAACCTTCTCTAAAACTGACCACATGCTTGATCACAAAGCAAATCTCAACAGATACAAAAAGAATGGAATAATAACCTGTATTTTTTTGGACCACCATTGCTTCATGTTAGATTTCAACAACAATCAAATTTACAGAAAGCCTACAATCTCATGGAAAATGAACAGTGCTCAACTGAATCACCAATGGGTCAAGGAAGAAATAAAGAAAGAAATTAAAGATTTCCTAGAATTCAATGAAAATGAAAGTACAACATACCCAAACTTCTAGGACATCATGAAAGCAGTGCTAAGAGGAAAATTCATAGCATTAAATGCCCACATAAAGAAGTTGGAGAAATCTCACACTAGTGAATTACCAGCACACCTGAAAGCTCTAGAAGAAAAAGGAGCAAACTCTCCCAGGAGGAACTGATGCCAGGAAATAATCAGTTGAGGGCTGAAATCAATGAATTAGAAACAAAGAAACAATACAAAGAATTAAGAAAACAAAGAATTCGTTCTTTGAAAAAATCAACAAGATATACCAGCCCTTATCCAAATTAAACAAAATGCAGAGAGAGAGAGAGAGCATCCAAATCAACAAAATCAGAAATGAAAAGGGAGACAAAACAGCAGACAATGAGGAACTCCAGAGAATCATCAGGTCATACTTCAAAAACCTATACTCCACAAAATTGGAAAATCTGAAAGAAATGGACAGTTTTCTGTATAGGTACCACATACCAGAGTCAAATCAAGACCAGATAAACTATTTAAATAGGCTAATAACCCCTAAGGAAATGGAAACAGTCATTAAAAGGCTCCCAACCAAAAAAAAAAAAAAAAGTCCAGGGCCCGATGGTTTCAGGAATTTCAAAGAAGAGCTAATTCCAATACTCTTCAAATAGTTCTACAAAATAGAAACAAAAGGAACATTGCCAAACTCTTTTTATGAGGCTGCAGTTACCCTGATACCCAAACCACACAAAAATGCAACAAAGAAAAAAATTACAGACCAATCTCCCTCATGATCAAAAATATTCAATAAAATACTAGCAATCCAAATCCAAGAACACATCAACAAACTTATCCACCATGTCCAAGTAGGCTTCATCCCAGAGATGCAAGGTTGGTTCAACATATGAAAATCTGTCAATGTAATACACCATATAAACAAACTGAAAGAAAAAAACCACTTGACCATCTCATTAGATGCTGAAAAAGCCTTTGACAAAATCCAACTCCCCTTCATGATAAAGGTCCTAGAGTGATCAGGAATACAAGGAATATACCTAAACATAATAAAGGCAATTTACAGCAAGCTGACAGCCAATATCAAATTAAATGGAGAGAAACTCAAAGCTATTCCACTAAAATTAGAAACAAAACAAGGCTGTCCACTCTCCCCATATTTATTCAATATAGTACTTGAAGTTCTAGCTAGAGCAATAAGAAAACAAATGGAGATCAAAGGAATACAAATTGGAAAGGAAGAAGTCAAACTTTCACTATTTGCAGATGATATGATAGTGTACATAAGTGACCCCAAAAATTCTACCAAAGAACTCCTACAGCTGATAAGCTCCTTCAGTAATGTGGCAGGATACAAGATTAACTCAAAAAAGTCAGTAACCCTCCTATATAAAATGATAAATGGGCTGAGAAAGAAATCAGCAAAGCATCACCCTTTACAATAGCCACAAATAATATAAAATACCTTGGGGTAACTATAACTAAGCAAGTGAAAGACCTTTATGACAAGAACTTTAAGTCTCTGAAGAAAGAAATTGAAGAAGATATCAGAAAATGGAAAGATCTCCGATGCTCATGGATTAACATAGCAAAAAAGGCAATCTTACCAAAAGCAATCTACAGATTCAATGCAATCCCCATCAAAATCCCAACACAGTTCTTCACAGATGTGGAAAGAACAATATTCAACTTCATATGGAAAAACAAAAAACCCAGGATAGCTAAAAGAATTTTGTACAATAAAGCAACCTCTGGAGGCATCATGATCCCTGACTTCAAGCTCTACTATAGAGCTACAGTAATAAAAACAACTTGGTACTGGCATAAAAACCAATATGTGTGCCAATGGAATCGAATTGAAGACCCTGGCACTAATCCACACACCTATGAACACCTAATTTTTGACAAAGAAGCTGAAATTGTAAAATGGAAAAAAGAAAGCATCTTCAACAAATGGTGCTGGCATGACTTGATGTCAACATTGAAATAGATCCATATCTGTCACCATGCACAAAACTTAAATCCAAATAGATCAAAGACCTCAACATAAATCCAGTTACTCTGAACATGATAGAAGAGAAAGTAGAAAGTAGCCTTGAATGTATTGGCACCAGAGATCATTTCCTAAATATAATACCAGTAGCACAGACACTAAGAGCAACAATTAATAAATGGGACCTCTTGAAACTGAGAAGCTTTTGTTGGGGAAAGGACATGGTCAATAAGTCAAAACAACAGCCTACATTATGGGAAAAGATATTCACCAACCCCATATATGACAGAGGGCTGATCTCCAGAATTTGTAAAGAACTCAAGAATCTAGGCATCAAAATACCTAACAGTCCAATTAAAAAATGGGCTATAGAGCTAAACAGAGAATTCTCAACAGAAGTATTTTAAATGGCCAAAAGACATTTAAGGAATTGCTCAACATCCTTAGTCATCAGGGAAATTCAAATCAAAATGACTCTGAGATACCATCTTACACCTGTCAGAATGACTAAGATCAAAAACACTGAAGACAGCTTATGTTGGAGAGGATGTGGAGCAAGGGGAACACTCCTCCACTGTTGTGGAAATGCAAACTTGTACAGCCCCTTTGGAAATCAGTATGGCAGTTTCTCAGAAAATTGGGAATCAATCTTCCTCAAGACCCAGCTATACCACTCTTGGGCATATACCCAAGGAATGCTCAATCATACTACAAGGACACTGCTCAACTATGTTCACAGTAGCATTATTTGTAATAGCCAGAACCTGGAAACAACCTAGATGCCCCTCAACTGAAGAATGGATAAACAAAATGTGGTATATATACACAATGGAATACTACTCAGCAGAGAAAACAATGACATCATGAGGTTTACAGGCAAATGGGTGAAATAATCTTCCCTCTATATCTTCATTGGGCCTTCCCTTTCTATTCCAATGCTTGAAAGATATACCCAATACATATAATCCTTTACGAGTATACTTTATTTCCAATTCATGTGTAGATCTGTTTTAACCTTTAGCTTTGAAGTTTAGCTTGTATAGAATATGATAGAAGATGTTTTCTCATGAATTTTGTCACATTTTTTCTCAGCAATGGACTTCAAACACATTCTAACATTTCATCCTGTTTCATAGGAAAAACCCTGGACTTGTTTTGGACTTTTTTGTGTATTATAGAAAAAATAATGATTTGCTTTTTTAGTTTATTGAGTAATGTTACACTGCAGGACTCTTTTACCTAAACTGATGTATGACAGAATAATAGGAGAAAATTCAAAGTATGATACTAACAATATTCTTCATACTGCTACACAAACACCAGAGAATAAATTAGAGCCACTTGTTTATGAAAATAAATGATACATTAAAAGTATAATATTTTCTGTTTTTATTAGAGCAAAGTAATTTTCAGACTATATATGAACATCACATATGACACTTACAATCAAATTGTTACTTTATGAATGTGTTTTCTTCCCAAATATTTGCATACAATTTCTATCCATTCTTACCAAAATTGGCATGTTGGGGAAAAGATGCAGCCTAGCATCCCTGCAATAGAAGCCAATATGGAAAAGCCCTCTACAGCCACTGTGACCTTCTCATTTTTACTGTGGTAGACAGGGAAGAAAGTCACCCAGACATTGCAGAACACCAGCATGCTGATACTTAGCTTTTTTGAAAGTGTCAGGTAGATTCCTGGAAAAGAAAGCCACGGTGATGCTCATTAGGGCCAGAGAGCCAAGGTATCCCAGAAAACAGTAGATGACAGTAACTGAACCCTTGTGGCAAACATTAATGATATGGTCATGTTCAGTGTTATCATCTGTGATAAGAAATGAAGGAGATATTCCAAGCCAGATTTCATAGACAAAATTTAGATGAGCATACAGAGAATGATAAATTTTGGTGCTTCTGACATTATAATGGCCTTCATTTTCCCTGCAGAATTTGTGGGATGGAAAGCAAGAACCATGGTAGTGATTTTAACCAACACTGTGAAAACAGTCAAAGTGAACTGATCACAAAATGTAGTCTGCTGGTTAATCGGAAGTGTGATATAGAGCAAGAGGCAAAAAAATATGAAAGAGATAAGTAGAATGTAGCTGAGTGTTGTCATTGACCTTCTCAATTGGAGTGTCTTTGTGCATCACAAAAACTTGGAGAACAAGAGCTACCAGTGAAGAGAACTGGGCCCCATTGTGGTGGTATTGTATTCCCCAAAATATTGTGCACCCTAATAAATTTATCTGGGGTCAGAGAGCAGAACAGCCACTAGATACAGAGGTTAGAAAATGGTGGCACTCACGCCTTTAATCCTAGCATTCCAGAGATAGAAATCCCTCTGGATCTCTGTGAGTTCAAGGCTACATTGGAAACCGCCAAGCATGGTGACACACACCTTTAATCCCAGAAAGCCAGCCTTTAATCCCAGGGAATGGTAGTAGAAAACAGAAAGGTATATAAGGTGTGAAGACCAGAAACTCCAGGCATTTGGCCTGGTTAAGCATTTGGCTGGTTAAGCTTTTAGGTTTTGAGAAGCACAGTTGAGCTGAGAGCCATTGGATATGAGGACACAGAGGCTCCAGTCTGAGGAAACAAGATCAGCTGAGAAGTTTGCCAGGTGAGGTTAGCTGTGGCTTTTTCTGTCTCTCTGACCTTCCAGCATTTCACCCCAATACCTGGCTCAGGTTTGATTTTATTAATAAGAAACTTTTTAAGATTCATGCTACACCCCATGGCTAGAGCCATCCCCGAGAGGTCTTCATAAGCTAGAGAAGTTATACCCTTATGGAAGCAGTGTTTCTGCTAGATGTTGGCATAATGATCACGTGGATACTTCATACACTGATACACAGCTGATGTTAAGAAATATGACTGGGAGAGCCATCCATGACTCCCACCAGCTGCAAAATTTGGGAGAGCAGGCCTTGTACCTCTCCAGGGCAGCACATTAGAGCCACACTATTAGCACTGGTGTAGGTGAGCTAGCCCTAAAATTGTGACCATAAGAAAGCTGTCCCATCTGGTGGACCAACCCTACAGCTGCCCAGACCCAGACCCAGACCCAAGATTATGACTAGGCGTGCCCTAACATCCACCTCATCTATGGTCTGCTGGAGCATGTGAAGGGACCTGACCTGCAGACCTGTAGATGTAACCAACCGTCTTATAAATAAGAAACACAGAGCCAATGCAAAGAAGAAAGCCAAGAGGTCAGAGCTAAGAGCTAAAACCTTACCCTTCCTCCTGCAGTGGTCCTACCTCTCTGAAGGAGGAGATACTTCCTGTTTAAAGTCTTTATATAGTCTCTGTTCTGCCTTCTCATTGGTTGTAAACCCAACCACAGGACTGCCTCATCACGGCCTGTCTGTATAGACCTCCAGGTGTTCTATGGTTGGTATTGAGATTAAAGGCATGTGTATCCAATGC
Organism: Peromyscus nudipes; assembly: GCA_902168325.1. NCBI lineage: Eukaryota > Metazoa > Chordata > Mammalia > Rodentia > Cricetidae > Peromyscus > Peromyscus nudipes. The sequence goes on along the minus strand of CABHPH010000536.1, from coordinate 1,532 downwards.
TGGCTGTATCCCTGAACACACAGAGACTTACCTAGCTCTGTCTACCAAGTGCTGTGATCACAAGCGTACACCACCACTGCCCTGCTTTCCTATGGCTTGCTAATAGCTCTGACCCCCAGACAACTTTATTTATTAACATACAAATAACATTTTGGTACAAAAGAAAATGTCACCATACAGACCCAAAGCTATAGGATCTTCACAACACAGGGAGGCAGTGGGATGTGCAGGAACAGCCCTAGTGGGCACCCAGCATCAATCTGACAACAAAATACTCAACAAAATACTTACAAACTGAATCCAGGAACAAATCAAAAAGATCATCCACCATGATTAAGTAGGCAATCCACTTCCAATAGTTCCTCAGCTACATGACAGGGACCACAGGAGGTCCCTCCTCATCCACACTGGAATTTTGATTGACTTGATCTTGTAGAAATTTTCTGTAGGCAACCACTCCTGCTGTGCACTGATGTGTGCATCACTTATGTCATGTCAAGGAGGAAGAATTTCACAGTTCTCTTTGCACCACTGGTTCATTTTATTATTCTTTTTGTTTTCATGTCCTTGATTTTTACATTCATAATTGTGTTTCCCTTTTACAAGTTCACATGTACACAATTTATTGCGATTATATTCACCTCCGTTTTCTTATCTCCTTAAAAATTCAGTTAATACCCCTTTGCCCAACTGGTAACTCTCATGCTCATGACATTTTTGTGACATACTAAATTTTATAAGGATTTTACAATGAAAGTGGTTATTATTTACCAGAGAATGACAAATTTATCAACGATTCTTACTGATGAAAATGACTCCTCCTTTACAAGCAACCATTTAAGGCCAATGATTCTAAAGGAAGTGTGAGTACTTAAAAACCCCTCTTTTCTCCAGACAGAAATTTTTATTTTTGGTTTTTTGAGACAGGGTATCTCTGTGTAGCTTTGCACCTTTCCTGGAACTCACTCAAGACAGGAATGTTTAAAAGTTCAATTTTCTACAGGTATTTTGTGGCTATCTGTATAAAGTTCATATTTATGTTGGCTGTCTCATATCCAGAACACAGCATTTACAATTAGTTCTCCAAATCCTCTTGCTCTATATGCTTCCTGATATCTCCCTTGAACTGTTCCCTGGGCTTAGGAGGTGATACAGATGTACCACTTAGGAATGAACTTTCCAAAATCACTTATTCTGCAACTTGACTGTTTTTCATCCTAATATAAGCATAGATTAATAAGTTACAGAACAATCATAAATGCTGAATTACGGGCTGGAGAGATGGCTCAGTGGTTAAGAGCACAGGCTGTTCTTCTAAAGGTCCTGAGTTCAATTCCCATCAACCACATAGTGCCTCACAACCATCTAAAATGGGATCTGATGCCCTCTTCTGGCATTCAGGCATACATGTAGACAGAGAACTCATACCTTTAAAAATATGTAAATAAACAAAATTAAGAAAAAACAAATGCTGAATTACCTACTGTGAAAATAACCAAGTATTCTTTCAAGGGATCAAAGTCGTTTTTTCT